>JBBMEG010039367.1:0-15545 GCA_037832605.1 Cyclanthera cordifolia | reverse complement strand
ATTTTAAAATATGCAAATCTTTTATTTTTTTCAAAATTCATTTCACTTAGATTGTTTATAATCCGTTTAACTTCATTGAAAATATCAATTTAATTGATATTTTCTTTTTAGAATTCATTAAATTAATTCATTTAACTTGCTCTGGTGCTTTCCCTAAAATTATGATATTTATAATTCATTTCTTTTTATTTTATTATGCATGCAAAATTCATTTAACCTATTTTGTTTTGTTTTTTTTAAAGAAAACGGGGTTAAACGGACATGCGACGATGCACAACATGTACTGAACAAACATGATCGTCACATTCTCCTTCACTTAAACGGTTGACGATTCTGTCAACCAACTCTGCCCAGACTCAGCGATCGTACAAGCAACTTTCTTTCACTTGTCGAAGAACTCTTGTACGAGTTGACTTATGTCCACTACATTAGTTTCTTCAACTAACACCCTAAATGAATTCTTCAGGACTGACGAACATGATGTTTCATGACTTGTTTGGAGGCTCTTGCCTTCTTATCGTGGACCTTGTCATTGTACTATTGTCTTGAACTTCATAGGATCTTCGATGTTAGCTTTCAACTGATTGAAGTGTCTCTGAAATCTGACCCAGCTGCTTTCGTATCTTGTTGCATCACTTTGATGACCAGGTACTCCACTTTGCTTATACCTCCACTCTCTAATGGTGGTTATACTCATATCGTCTCCTTTTTCTACTAAGATAAATGTTCTTGCGAGACACCGTGCCTCGACACTCGACTAGTCCATTGTTATATTGAAGGGCTGACAAATACCTTATGGTTCCTACGTGAGAAATCACCTCAGTTTTCTCTTGCTTGGCCTTGACTACTGCAGCTTTGGCCGCCTTAGCTACAAGTCTCTTGTTTATCTCGAGAGTAATCTTAAAATCCTTAACAATCTCTCGACTAGGACACTCGTGCACTTGATGAGGTCCATCACATAAGAAACATGATCTATAGCTCTACTTCGTAAGGTGATGCGGCCTTTGCCACGAGTTTTCACTTTTAGACGGGAAAGGCCTATCTTCCCGACTTTGACTACTCGGTCGGACTCCTCCCCAACTTCTAGGAGAGGTTGGTCGATAATCTTTACTATTTTGGTACTAAGTGGTTACACTCTTTTTGCTCTTAAGGCTTCTCCTCTGTTTGTTCACTAACCAAATCAAATAGTCTCTCTACAATGCCATACGCTTTGGTCTAGCTTTGTACTTTCTACTGGTAAAGCTTAGCTTTTGCTAACGACTTCAATCCTTCGACAAAGTTAAAGACCATGTCTTTCTCTATCATGCCTCAGATATCAAGTATTAACCCCGTAAATTGTTTGACATATTCTTTGATTGTTCCAATGTGCTTCATCATTCATAACTTGCGCCTTGCAAGAACTTCAACATTTTTAGGTAAGAGTTGTGAGCGTAATTCTTGTCTCAACAACTCCAAACTATCAATGATACATTTTCTTTCTTGGATGTCCATATAACACGATCTCCACCACAATTTAGCATCATCCGTCAAATATATTGTCAGTAATGTGACTTTCATGTCTTCAGACACTCTATTTGTGGCTTTAAAGTATTGTTTCAAATCAAATATGAAGTTCTCCAAAGCTTTTGAGTCTTGAACCCCACAGAAGGGCTTCGGTTTAGGCACATTGACCTTACTGGCTTGAACGACGCCTTCAGTTCAGGGTTGATTTCCCACTATTCTCATAGTGAGATTAACTCGAGCATTCAAATCAGCTACTTCTGTCATGATTACACTAATGGAAGCTCTCATTTCCTCAGACAACTCATATATCATATGAGAGATTGTTTTTTACGTACTATCTATAGTTTCAACGCGTTCTTCTATGTGGGCAATAAAGCCCAACGAACTTTTTCCATACTCGTAGCTATCAGACTGAGTGACTTTATCTTCAAGGGTCTCTACTCTCACCATCAACTCTTAGACGAACATCCCATCTACACGGCCAGCTACCGCTTTAACCATGTCAGCCTTGACAACAATCTCATCCAGGCGAGAATCCAAGGACTGCACATACTTAGCCATTCCAACTAGATCGGTCATCTGTTCTTCTAGAATGAACAGTAATGGAACTTATCCCCTTGAACTATCAAAGAGGAACTCATTGTAATTACGGAGGAACCAAATTAGACTTTCATACCACTTGTCATAGTCGCACTTCAGAGGCAGCGAAATGACAACTGTGCGACACTTGCTCTAACTCGGCGAGCAAGTCAGTCGAACAAAAAATGAAAAGCATGTGGCACAACTGGTGCAACCTCTATCATGAGCGTTGTGAAAATGTTTTCGAAAAAGGGAAAAAGACAGTTTTAGAAATGTTTTTATCTTTGAAAGGGTATATGAAAACACAATACAATATATAGCATTCATCATATAACTTGGTAGGAAGGATGCTTCAATAAGTCATACCCCCTATAGTACATTATGACACATAATTGATGTGACACCCTTGCTTATGAAAATGGCGAGGAATCAACAACTAGAATAAAATGAAAGAAACTATCGTAACATGCAATAATGACAAAATAACATGAAAGCATGATTAAAAGAGATTGAACGTGCATGCGGCTATGTGCAACATGTACTGGACAAGAATGACCGTCACACTATGGATCCTTGGAAAGAGTGTAGAGTGGTTTAATTAATTGATGAGGAAGCCTCCATGGTTTTAAGTACTTCTCTTGGGTCTTTGGGTCGGAAAGATGAAATCATTTGGAATCTCAGCAAGAATGGACTTTTCACCATTAAAAGTGATTACCATCTGGCAATGAATCTTACTAAGGGTGAGGGAGCTGCTCTATCGAATAATTTTCTTTTGGCTCGCCTTTGGAAAACCTTTTGAAAATGAAATCTTGCCCCTAAAGTTAAGATTGGGGCCTGGAGCATTCTCAAGAATTTGATTCCTTCAAGAAGTAATATCCAATCTCATTGAGTTGATATTTTCAATCGATGTGTGCTTTGTGGAGGCTTTGATGAATCTCATCTCCATGTGATCAAAGAGTGCAAATTTGCGGTTCATGTATAGGAACCAGTTTTCTTTATCTTATTAATTTTGTGCTATTTTTCAGGTGCTCTAGCTCGGGTGAAATGTTATGGCAGGGAATTTGTTCCAAAATCTCCAAGGATGATATTGATAAAGAAATTATGGTAATTTGGCAATTATGGGCTTATTGTAATATTTTTTTTCATAGAGATAATCTTTGTAATAAAAAGGCTGAAAAAAAAAGAAGTTACAATTTTGATATTTAATGCAGGCACACGGCTATTGGGTGCAGTCGTAGCTCTTCAATGTTGGCTCGCTGGAATCTTTCTCAATCAAGAAACGGAAGCTTAACGTGGACGGTTCGTGGTTTGCGGACTGACTAGAGGGCAGGGTGTGAGCTGGATTGCTCGTGACTCTTTGGGAAAATTGTTGCTATTGGGTGCGTTGGGTGGGCTCAAAGCGCCCTCGACAATGGTGATGGAAGGGATGGAGATTTGAGAGGGCCTAAAAGCACATGTTGTCATTGGAGCCTAACCTTGCTAGCCACATCTTGGTGGAATCTGACTCTAACGTGTTGATCGATATTTTTCTAGGTATTTCCCAAGATGTTTCAGAACTTAGTATCATTGTTGGTGAGATTAGAGAGCTAGTGTCTTGTTTCAAGGCTATGTCTTTCTATTTTTGTGATAGATCTTGTAATTGTGGCAGGCTAAGCTTCTCCCGTCTAGTGGCTTTTATCAATCGTTCATCCTAGGTGGTTTTGAGAATGAGGATTTGTTTGATTTTTTGGAGTTAATCGCCCCCCACATTTGGCTCCGATTATGATAGAGGAGTTACAAAACTCGAACTGTTTGTTTGATTTGGTGGAATGAATTTGTTTGCTTTCAAAAAAAAGTAATAAAAAAAATCTAATCTTTAGTTCTTATGGTTCGAAGAAATTTACAATTTACTTCATAGAGTTTAAAAAATTAAAATTTAGTCCCTAATGTTTGATAAAATCTAAAAAAATAGTATATGTAGTTCGTAATTGTTGGTGTATAAAATATATAGAAGTTAGTTATTTGTGTGTTTAATGATGAGAGTGTGATATAAGTTATTGATTGGACAAAAAAAGCATCACTCATACCTCATAAGTTAGATCTATATACTTGATTCACCTGCGATTTATGAATAACATAGACTATTGCTTAAGTTTTATTAAATCATAAAGATTGTATTCTGTTTTTTCAAATCATAATGACTAAATTTTATATTTTTACAAACTATATGACTAAATTATATATTTCTCAAAATCATAAAAACTAAACTCTTACTTCTTTCCAACCTTAGAAATCAAATTTATAATTTAGACTGAAATTAATTTTCAAAAAAGAAAAAAAATCAAATATAATTGGGTGAATGTGGTGAATGCGAAAGTGAAGGGGAAGAGCACGTTGTGGCATTAATGATTTCACAAAGTTCAAAGCTCTCCAATTGGCTTTTAAATATATATATGATGCAACCCAACAATATTTTCTTCGTCTTCTTCCCTTCATCCATTGCAGTTAAACTCTCATGGCTGCTGCTAATCTTTTCTGTATATTTGTTGGCGTTTGTTTTATGCTTGCAGTGGCCGCCGCGTCGGACGAGCCTCTACCTTTCGCCGTCAATGGCTACGTCTACTGTGACACTTGCCAATGCGGTTTCGAGACCAATGCCTCCGTTCCCATTTCTGGTATATAATTAAATTTGGCCAAACTTATTCATTAAAACTTTTGAATTGATTGATACTTTAACATAATTCAATATCGTACCAAATCATTAAATTTGTCAAATTATTTCTTACTTAATAATTAAATTTGTTCTTACTTTAAGTTTTTAAATTAATTGATGATTCATATGTATTGTTTCTTCTTCATTTTCTTTTCTTTTTCTTTTATCCTTTCCTTTCCCACTCTGATATTGAAATTAGAATTATAGCTTACATGGTTTTAGAATGCTCCTTGAATTATAGCTTACCTGGTCTTCTAAGCTGGTTTAAACAAAAATAATTATATTAAAAAAAAACTTAAAGAAAGTTGAAACTCTTGATAGAGAAATAATTAGAAAATAAGTACAAATTTTAAAATACTTTAGTTTTTTTATTTTTATCATTTCTTTTTCAAATTAAACTTATAACTCTTAAGTATTTTATTCGTATAGGAGTTTCCTTTATCTATTTATTTATTTATTTATTATTATTATTTGCTATGTGTTCTAAGTTGAAGTGAAGTTTTGTAAAGTGTGTGTTTGTTTTTTTTTTTTCCGTAGAATAGAGTCATGGAATAATTAATAGTACTTGAAGTAATTAAGTACTTGTTTCGAAATTGGTGTTAGTATTGTTTGAATGGTTAATTACTTATTTGGAGATTTGTGTTAATAGCGATTGGATGATATGTTTGAAGTGAAGTTTGATGTAGGGGTAAAAGGAAAAATCGATAACTGACAAAACTCAACCGAACAAAATTGATCCAATGGATAGGTTCGGTTTTCTAGAAAAATATTGCATCGATTGGTTTGATATTTTAGAAAACCGAAAATATCGGTTCAGTTTCGATTCTTGATGGAAAAACCAATAAATTAAAAAGTGAACCGAACTGAATATAATTAATAAGAAAAAAAAATATGTTGATATTTAAATTTGATTGAAGAACCAATTTAAATGTGAAATATGATGTAAAAACATAATACATATTGTGATACTTATTAAAATTATTGTTTTTTTGTTAGTAAAATTAAAGTTTTTAGAATAAAAATTAAAATAAAAAATCAAGAATGTGATAGAAAAATATGAAAAATAACCAAAATTTGTATTGAAATCAAAACAAGAAATCGAACCAAAACTGAATCGAAAAATAAAAAACCGAACCAATGATTTTGTCCTTTATTAGACATCGGTTAGGACCAAATTTTTGAAAAACTGAAGATATTGGTTCGATTATCGGTTTGGTACAAAATCAAAAAAAACCAAACCAAAATCACTCCCAATTTGATGAAGTGATTAAAAATTATTATTTACTACTAAATATAAACTAAGCTGTGATCTGTTAAAAAAAAAAAAACGAATAATTTTTTGAAGAGTAGTGATTTATCACAAAACCAATCATATCCTAAAACATTAGGATGAGGGATAAGAAACCATACATTAGGATGATGTACTCCATCAAATTCACTTTCTATTGTTGGTATATGCATGAACGATTTAGGTTTTGCTCTAATTTTCTTTCGATTTATCGCATTGTCTTTATAATTAAATAAAAACATATACATCCAGTATCAAAGTTGAGACGGTGGAATTGATCCAAGGCTCCGGATTAAGATTCTGGTACGAAAGGACATTGATTGAAATTCCACTCTCAATATAATATTTTATTTCTCTTTTTCACTCTTAACCCTATTTTATGCTATGAATCATTCAGTGATCAAGTTTTTAGGACAATCTCATTGAATGATATAAAATATATACCATGATCAAAGGTATTATGACAAGTCATACAAGAGAAAATAATTGTTATAATAAGTGAACTATGACGATAAAGGATTGTCATGCAGTGAATATATTGATTGACCAACCATTAAATTTGATATTTGAGGTTAAGAAATTCCACTTAAAAGACACATGACAATTATAACTTAAATGAAATGAAATGAAATAGGTGCAAAAGTGAGACTAGAGTGTAGAGATAGATCCAAATGGGCGTTGAAATTCAGCAAAGAAGCAATCACCAACTCCAAAGGACAATACACCATTGATGTCTTCGAAGACCACAAGGATGAGAGTTGCAAGGTTGTTCTCGTGAGCAGCCCTCACCCAACCTGCAACCAGCCCGACCGCGGTCGAAACAGCGCCACCGTCATCCTCACCAACTACAACGGTCTCACCAACCATGTTCGCTATGCCAATGCCATGGGGTTCTTGATCCAACGCCCTCTCGCTCTCTGCTCCTCCCTCCTCAAACAATATGTCGACTACGACGAATCCTTATGAATGAACATCGTCCGTGTAACGATCTCGAAAATATGTTAGGAGTAGAAATATGAAAATAAAATTGTTGTTGAGGTAGAAGGTGGGAATTTCAGCTTTTGATTTACTGTTTTTGTTCTTTTTCTTTCTGCTTGTAATTGTTTTTTTTTTTTTTTGAACAATGGATGGTGTTTCTTAATGGCTTGTTAATTAGCATGTATTTGTTTGTTATTTTTGAAATCTCATACTTAGGCTCATAAATTTCTATTATAAAATAGTTGAATTTAAACTATTATGAATCAAATTTAAGAAACCCTTATACATTTTATATTCTTTAAAGTAATGTTTTTTTTATTGTCGAGCAACCTTAAATAACGGGCATCTTTCAGGATGTACATTTTTATGATTGATGCGCTCCGTCCTTAAAAGCCTTTAATGATGGGCAACTTTCATGACGGCAAGCGTGTTTGATGACAAGCAAAATGACAAGTGTCTTTTAATGTCGGGATGCCCATCATTAAATGATGCTTATCATAAAAAACATGTTACATCATGTTTAATAAAGTCGATGTTTGTCCGACATGAAAGCCCTTCGATGTTGATTTTTACACAACATTAAAGACCTTTTTGAAGTAGTGGAGTTAGTGAGTTGATTTTTCTCAACCAAGTTCGACCCCTTTAATATAAAACTTCCATTTATTTTTGCCACTTCCTCTCATATTTTAGCATAAAAATTCGGCATTTTTACATTATACAAGTACTTATGATACAATTTTTAGATTCTGCTCCCCAAGTATGTTTGTTCTGAATTTTTATATGCATGTTATGTTCTCAATAAGTGACCATTAAGCTGTACCCAAAAAGCTACCGTTAGGCTTCGGTTTCAAGTAAGTTAGAGTTTTCTAGCCGGAGTTACGATCTTTTTAAAGTTTTTGCTGCGTTATAAAATCTCTACACATTTATTTATTTCAATATTTTTTGAGGCTGTGGTCTAAATGGTGTGAATTTTTTAATGCATGCTCTCTATTTTGTCAGCAACATGTATAAATTAATTTGGAGTCGATCATCGAACTTGTCGATGAAGCTATTTTGTTTCAAGTATTCAGTTGTGTTCTTAATATTTCCTGCATATTTTTGTGTTTTGTTATTATAATTACTTAAAATTATGATATTCAAATGAGCTGAACTTTTGTGTGCATGTTTGTTTTTCTATAAAAAAGAATAGATTGGAGATGAGTGAAGGGAATAATGGTAATTGAACTAACTAACTATGGATATTAGTAGTGGTTGAATGATATGTTTGATGTGATTTTTGATTGAATGATTTGATAGAGAGTTGGATAAGTGGTTAAGAGTGATTGTTTACCACGAAATTCAAACGAATGGTTTTTAAGTAGTGATGTATCACAAAAAAATATAGCCTAAAAGATTAAGATGAGGATAAGAGACCGCCATATATTATGGTGGTGTAGCGCATCAAATTCACTTTCTGTTGTTGGTACATGTAAAGACCAACTCATTTGAGTTCTAAACCGAGTCTTCACTCATGCATGACTCAAAGGTGTGTTTTAAAAGAAAACATTAAGATAGTTCAAACCCTTCAACGACAAATGCATCTCAAGAAAACAAATCCAATCCTTCAAAACAATTCATAACTCAACCATAGTAAAGTAAGCCAAACCTGAAACAGTGTGGGATCCCTATCAATACATTTTGTTTAAAAGATAATTAAATGACATAGTTCATAATTAAGATGTGCGGAAATAACAAAATAAAACTCATATGAGCCAAGCTCATGGTCTGCCTCTAGCCTCCTCAGATCGCTCATCTAGCATGGTCTCATACCTAAAAAGTTGTTTCAGAGAAAGGGTGAGTATTGGAAAATAAACAGTAAGAACTCCCCTAAAGGAGTACAACATACTAATCAACTGATAATCGAGTGACTAGACATGCATTACTCATTATAACACAAGATAGTCAGAACAATCAGACATAAACGTTACCACCACATTCTTCAACTAAATCAAGATAGCAAAGTTCATAATGCACACCCAGTCTAGAATCACTAGGAACCTTGTCCTACAACTACAATCATAGTTCAATCTCATCATTTGGGTCCCAGGCCCTTAGCTCAATCCACATGAACTACATTCTCAATCTCATGGGGCTAAACCATGTCTAACTACCCAAGGAAAGCATGCAAACAATACGGGGTCGTAGGGAGCTCTCGTCCTAAGCCCGGTATGTCTCTACGCATGCTGCACACAACTGCACACTGTGTTAGAATAAGGCCTAGTCTTTGATTAATAGTCCAGGTCTACACGTGCCTAAACAAAGATAGATACACCATCTGAAACTCATTTTGGTGGCCCTCACCATGCTACTACCCAGGTCTACGTGTATCACACACCCATAGAACTCATGTCGGTGATAGGCTTTCACCCTAATCACAGTTCTCGGTTTATCGTGTGCCTGAAACTAGGCTATCATGGGGGTGACTCTGGCCCTCCGAGCCTCTAGATGATGACAAACTTAAAACATATCACTAAATCGAAACCCAGTCCCACCACAAGTTCAAAATATCACCACAGGCAAACATTTAAGAGACTGCGAACTACTACCTAGCCTGATTCTAACAGCATGTTGACATAGCAATATGTATTCAAAGCCTAAACAGAATGTAGTGGGTCAAAACATCAAGCAATAAATCCATTACAAGCTAACATAACACATGTTTCAAATATCACGACAAGTCAGAATGCCATAACCCTGTCCACTAACATGCTTTTCAAGTCATCAATATCATGGAAGTTACATCAAGCACACATATCAAATAAGCAGGAAATCAACTACTCAGTATGAGAACCACACAACTTCTAGAGGAAAATCTCTTACCTGACTAGTTGATACAGAACCGAACAAATCTTTAGTTCCAAGAAATACCCAATCCTAAGCGTGGTTACCTAATACACAAATAGCATAGTACATCAATCTAGTCAGTCACCTTCATATTTAAAGACACTGTTTCTAATCTTTATATTGTCATAACTAACAAGCTTCCCTATTTATCTTTAAGAATAATTATCAACAACCATTAGTTATTCCAACTGGAAATTAAATTTTACTTTCCTAATTAAAAGTTCACTTCGTTAGAAAATTGAGCACTTCATTCCCACCAATATCCACATTTACCTATAGTTTCAAGCCCACAATCAATAATTTATAAACTTCCTAACCAAGCTATTTGTAAAGAGCAATTAGAGGACTCACAAGAATAATCTTAATTTTATATATATATATATATATATATATATATATTCTTTTCTTTTTTTTAAGAATGCACAATTTTTGTTTGCACATGGTCCATAAAGAAAACAAAATTCCAAGCCAAACCCACTAGAGGAATCCTTGTCAAACTCCTTTCTTAGAAAAACATAGGTTGCGGTTTGAAGCTAAGTAGACTAGGCAGACCGAACAACGTAGATGGACGTTGCTGCGCGTGAGGCAGGAACTGTTGCACGGGTTGCGGCTCGCGATCTGGGTAGAATACGTGGAGGCAAAGTTGTTGTGGGTCGTGGCGCTGTTACGAGCCCAGTATCGGCATGTGCAGACAGGTTTTCCTGTGAGGTAAAGGTTCAATAATGGAGTTTTATTTGATGGGGTGAAGAAGATGCATCGGGGTTTGTGTCTAGGGTGTCTTTTTTCTAAGAAACTAAATAAAGTCTTAAATAATAGGGGTGTTTGTTTGAGATTTTATAGAGGAGTTAGTTTAAGTGTTTAGTAATAGCTCGTTTGGTTGAGGGTTTTGGCAGGTGTTTAGATAAAGTTGTTTTTAGTATTTGTTTTGATAAAGAGTGCTTATGGAGTAGTTATGAAAAGTGTTTGTTATTTTATGTATGATGTGACATTTATAAATATATTTAAATAAAAAAATAATATATTTTTTTTAATTTTTGATTATTTCAAATTTCAAATTATTATTTATGTTGAATATTTTTTATCCATTTTAAGTTTCTTTTTCACTCTCATTGTTTTATGAATTTTGCTTAAATAGACTTCCTCTTTCCGTTCTTTGATCTTTTTCAACAATGTTTTTCATCATGAGTAAGCTTCTACTTTTTGTATGTTTATTTTATTGTTTCATATAACTGATTTTGTATCCATGAATTATATTGTTTTCACGTTATTAAAACATTTTTTTCTTCGTACGTTCAGTATTATATAACAGTTAATATCATATGTATAGGTTGTAAATCGTTTTGTATTACTCATAAATCAGGTTGTTCCATTTTAGTGCATGAAGTTGTTAATATCACACGATAAGAAATATCAGTTTTGTTAATAAGGTTATTATGTTTACTAATATAATATTAACTGTTTATTATTTAAATATTATTATTATTATTATTTACTTATGATATGTTTTTATGGTTGATATTATATTATTAAGGTATCAGGTTGTTCCCACTTCATTCCTGTTAGGATTGTTCACAATGATATATGGAATGAACATGACATCAAAGTCAATTATATTGTGTCTGATATTACTCATAAAAATTATGTTGCTTGCTAAGTGACGTCTAGTTGATAGACCAAAAAAGTCAGGTTGGAAGTCAAGTATTGAAATGAAGACTAAAGTTAAATATGTACGATGTGAATGCTCGAGGCATAATATACGTTATTCTAGAAATCTTGTAATACATTAGTTGTTATCAATAATTTATTTCCTAATAAATATAGTCGCTATTCAGTATGTGTTTTGACGTTACCATTTTGATTTTTTGCAATACTTAATTTTTTTTGATATACAATACAACATGTTATTTTTAGTTTTTTTTTCATATACAATACAACATGTTCTTATTAGTTTTTTTTTGATATACAATACGACATGTTATTTTATTCTTAAATTA
Organism: Cyclanthera cordifolia; assembly: GCA_037832605.1. Classification (NCBI taxonomy): domain Eukaryota; kingdom Viridiplantae; phylum Streptophyta; class Magnoliopsida; order Cucurbitales; family Cucurbitaceae; genus Cyclanthera; species Cyclanthera cordifolia. Next base: position 3,628 of record JBBMEG010039367.1, on the reverse strand, counting down.
TACAACAACAATACAAAATAAAATATGTCAAACGTTGTCTATTCTATGTCACATCTACCAATGACGACAACATCTTTGTACTTTATTTTATTTTTCAGATTTCGAACCCTTCATCTTCAGATTCAATTTGGTTAATCTTACAGAAATGAGTTGTAGAGCTTCCTACATGATGCATTAGAATAATTATTTTCACAAATTCCTATAATAATTAATACTATGAAAATACATTTAATAAACTTCATGATACATCATTTTCTTCATCATCTTATTGTATAATAAGGTATATTATACATATTGATAATATAAATATAATATTATATAAATTTTGATATACCTAAATAACATTTTTGTTGAGATCATGATTCTCTATTAGAAAATCAACAAATTGTGTAGATATAACTTGTTTAGGATGATCACCAATAGTATCCTTCAAATCCTTGTTAAGTTAGTAGATACGATATTTCAATATATAATACAAATAATAAATACGATGTTTCAATATATAATACAAATAAAATACAATGTTAATTGTCTTTTCTTGTTTAATTACCTGAACGTATATTCAAAAGGAACCGTTATGGAGATGTATGTTGACCTGCTTCAGTTCTCATACTTACATATGATGCTTCTGAACTTGAAGTATGAATATAATACAATACATTTGTTTTAGCCTTAGTAATTCATAAAGGTATAATAAAACATAATAATAATAAGATATTAATACACATTATAAACCATGAACAAAATAAACCTAACATTTAGAATTTAATAATTAATATCATCTACACTACAATAAAATCAATCATGAACAATGTACTACAATCTGTTTATTGTATCTAATTAAATCAAACAACTTAATGTATATGTTCAGTAAAATGTCACTACTACAAAAGAGGGAATAAGTGACGGTCTATTCAAATATTTTTTTAAAAACATAGATATACGGTTTCGGTCACTTTTGGCGTCGAACATTTGGTGTCGGTCTGGACAATTGGTATCGGTCTGACCGACACCAAATATGACCGACATCATATATTATAAAACCGGCCCAACAGATATATGGTGTCGGCCTGACTGACATCAAAAGTAATTGGTGTTGGTCCGACGGACACTAAAAGGTCGACCGACACCAAAACCATATTTTCAAAACTTCAGTTATATTTTTCACTTTTTTCAGTTTCGACACATTTTTTTAGTTTCATTTTTTTCAGTACGTTTTCATTCTGCTTTCTTCTTCATTTCAAGCTTATTTTCTCCATAATTTTCAGCGAAACCCCACTCCATTTTCAAGCTTCTTCTTCTTCTTCTCATTCCCAAAAAAACTCATTACTTTTCTTCTTTTTCTTCTTAGCTTTCTTTTCTCTTTACCCGCGGCCAAAACTCTCTTTTCAAGTTTCTCAGCTTTCTTCTTCTTCTTCATTTTCGGGCTCTAGCTTCTATTCCACCTACTACATTTCAAAGGTACTCATTTCTTTCTTATTTTATGCTACTTTTGCTATTTTTTATTTTGCTATAGTTATATTTATTTGTTTGTGGGTTTAGTTATATGTTTAAAGTAGTGCCCTAAAGTAAATAGTGCCGTAAAAATTTGTGTTTGGATTTTTACCTTGTGTGTAGGTATTATTTTAGTTGGGATATGAATAAGTTGTAGATGCTTAAGGATCGAATGTCACAAGAATATAGTTTAGGAGTTGAGAGTTTTATAGAAAATGCTTTACAACATTCCAAAGGGTCAAATGTTGTTTGTTGCCCATGTTTGAAATGTGTGAATGTTAAGTACCAAAATGTGAATGTAGTAAGAGACCTTGTGTGTGAATGCCATGTTTGAAATATACTAGAAATGATTGTGAGGGTACATGGATAAATAAATAGGTTAGTGATTGTGATGATGACTCGTTCACATGTATATTAATAATTATGAAGATAATTTAACTAATTATTTATTTTATTAACATATCTTCTCTCTGTTGTGTAGATTGTCATCATGTCTAGCTTGGAGAGCGATCATGCTGATGATATACCAGTGAACATACCTGCTCAAAACAGGTTCACTAGAGGCGTGACAGTCTTGTGTGAGCTCGCTCAAGAAAGAATGGCTGGAGAATGGAGGGTAGTTCAATATAACTCAATGGGTCAAGAAATCGGAGATAGTGCAAAGAAAGTGCATAGTTATATTAGTATATGTCATATCACATATACCTCTCACATATGGTACTGGGCAGTTGTCCCCAGTCAATTAAAAGAGAATGTCTGAGATTGCATAGAGGTAAATACTTACTTTACTAAATATTATTATGTATTACATACTATAACTTACCCAATTTTATTCTATTTTAAGCAGAAGTCATTTTAGGTTGATCATATGTCCAAACATAGGATCATTATGTCTATGGCGAGGACATTCAGAACGCTTAGATACAATTTCACCAAAGATTATATCAAGCCTTTTATAAACATAGACCATGAGAAGTTACTCCACCCATCTACAAAATACTCATACATCACACAAGAACAATTTGATCATTTGTAAATATTAGATTATCAGAGGAATTTAAGGTAACTACTTAATTTTTTTTGTATTTTGTATATTATTTTAATGTTTAGCATATTACTAATGTGTTAATTAAACATGAAAAAATAGTGAAGAGCAAAACGAGACGAAATCTTCTTAAATATTCTCACCATATGGCCAGAAAGAGTTATACCCAACTCGGTCATTAGCTAGTAAGAATTCTAGACCTTAATATATATTATATGTATGATTATTTTATTTCACTTTACTAATTCATTGTTTGGTGGATTTAGGGTGTAAATATTTAATCTGATTCATCCTCACGTGCACTACTATGGATGGAAGGGTGAAAGAGAAAGAATTAAGTGCATGTCGATGAAGCAACGATTGAAGCCCCCAATAGAATTGTAAGGATATTTTATTGATAGTACAGTTAACACTTCAAATCTCTGATGGATTAATTTTAATTAATTGATAATATTTTCATTTCATAATAAGTTGGAAAATCCACATCGAGATGCATATATTTTGACTGAAGCATTGGGAACACCCGAGCATCGACAACGTGTTAGGGGCGTTTGTCAATTTCTATCTCTATCTGCTTTTTTCAAAATGGCTCATCCAAATGATAGTACGGGAACACCCGAGCATCAAGGACATGTTAGCCAAGTTGGTTCCTTTTCTTGTATGGGAAGTAATAACAATCAATCACCCCTGATTCTGGAAGAACCAATGAGGCAAGTAGATGAGATCCTTCAAACACCTCAAGTCATTAGAGATCAACCCTGCATTGCCCATCCCGTTGTCGAAGACTTAGAAGAAGTAAGTTGTATTTTATTAATTTCATTTCATTTCTTATATTAACAAATTAATATCGGTATTACTCTAACTATGTGTTTCTTTGAAGGGTGTGGCATGTAAACTTGCCATTGAAAATGTTGACTACATTGTTGCCATTGGCACAATGTATGAATCAGGCGGCGCACCTGTTAAGATTCATAGTCTTCCACTAGGAAAGTACAATGCACGCGTCCTAGTAGATTTAATAATTGGAAATAACGAGGATTTGGACCTTCCAATTCCTCTAAACGACGAGCTTCAATACCTTGGACAAGC
>JBBMEG010039356.1:7544-19738 GCA_037832605.1 Cyclanthera cordifolia | reverse complement strand
GTGGGTGAGAGAGCACATCATTTCACTATCATGTTTGCAAAACAGGAGGGTATCATCTGCAAACTGCAGAAGGGGAATATGTATATTGTCTTTCCCAACCAAAAATCCTTCCACAATTCCTCTAGAGTGAGCTTGAGTAACCATTGAGCTAAAAATTTCGCTAACTAGTAGAAATAGAAATGGAGATAGGGGGTCTCCTTGCCTAAGACCTCTTGTAGCTAAAATTCTGCCTTGTGGTTGTCCATTAATTACAATTGAAAATTTGGAATCAAATATGCATCCTTTGATCCAGTTAATCCATCTAGGGTGGAAATTTCGTCGAGCCATAATTTCCAAGAGGAGTTCCCAATCAACGCAATCAAAGGCTTTTTCTAAGTCGAGTTTGAGTATCATCCAGCTTTCTTTTTCCGTCTATAAAATTCCACAGCTTCATTGGCAATAAGGATGGGGTCGAGTATTTGGCGATTATAGATGAAAGCACTCTGGTACTTTGATACAAGAGAGGGCATTACCACTTTGAGGCGATCAGCCAGGACTTTAGCAACTATCTTATAAATAGAAGTTGTCAGACTAATTGGTCTAAAGTCCCTAACTACAATTGCTTCTTCTTTTTTCCGAATCAGACAAATAAAATTTTCTTTGATACCTGAGTTGAGGTGTCCATTGTCAAAGAATTCTGCAAACAGCCTTGTAAAATCATCCTTGAGAATCGCCCAAGAGGAGATAAAAAATTCCATCGTGAACCCATCTGGACCCGGTGCTTTATTTTTACCAAGAGCTGATATAGCCGAGAAGATTTCATCACTCAAAAATGGCTTGACAAGATTCCTGTTTTGTTCCTCGGATACTGAAACCCAGCTGAGATTACTAGGAAGCTGTCTGAATCCAAGAATTTTGGAGTATAAAGATTGGAAGAAGCTGATGATTTCCTGGGTTATTGCTGAAGAGTCAGTTAAAGGGCCAGAGCTGCTATGAATAACTGATATAAGGCTTCTTCTTCGTTTAGCAGCTAGGAATCTATGGAAAAAGCTCGTATTTTCATCACCTACTTTAAGCCAATTTAGCTTGCTTTTTTGTATTAAGTTTCTTTCCTCGGATATGAACAGGTTGAGTAGTTCACCTCTTGCTTCTGACCATCTCAATTCTTCCTGTGAAGTCAAGGATCCTGATTCGATTTTGCACTCAAACAATTCAATTTCCTTTGTCAATGATATTTCAGCAATTTTTTGTTGAGTAGAACAATCTTTAAACCATTTTTTCAGAGATAATTTCAGATTCCTTAGTTTGGAGAGAATTACAAAACCAGCCCAACCATATGCATTATTTTTACTTAAGGAATGCGAGATTAGATCGTTACAAGTAGAGTTTAACAGCCAACTATTGTAGAATCTAAAGGGTAAGGGACCCCATTTGAAAGATCCTGCTTCCAAAACTAGTGGAGAGTGGTCAGAAATGGTTCTAACGTGCCTTGGCACTCGCGAGTTTTCAAGTAGTGATTCCCAGTCTTTGGAGATGAAGAAGCGATCCAGCAGCGATTTGATTTGATTGTTTCCAGGTTTCACCCATGTAAATTTTCCATTTGAAATTGGGACTTCTATCAGTTCGAGCTCATTAATCACTTTATTGAACTCTTTCATTCCTTTAGTCATTCGTCTGATTGGTTGTCTTTCAAACACCCATCTGGTAATATTGAAGTCTCCCCCGATGCACCATGGCCCATCAATGTACATGGCCAGAGATTGCAGTTCTTCCCAAAGGTATGGCCTTTCTTTATTATCGTTGGGCCCGTAGACATTGGTGATCCAGCAATCCTTATCTTGCAGCAAAAATTTGATTGAGAGAGTGTACCCTCCTTGGATGTATTCCTTCACTGTAATTTTACTTTCATCCCAAAGTGTAAGCAGCCCACCAGAATTGCCCCATGATTGCACCGAGACCCAACCAATGTCCTTAGAACTCCAGATGGACTTGATAAATTTTTTGTTGGCTGATTTTGACTTGGTTTCCTGGATAAGAACTAAGTCGGGGCAATTCTTGTTTTTAACTCATTTTTTTCTTCACTCTATTTTCTTTATTTCTTTCCTTTTTTTCATTTTAGTCAGCCTCCACCAACTTGAAACAAATAAGTCTTAAATGGGTTGTCCATGAAGTGTCCGACCGTGAAGTATTCGAAATTAAAAATAATAATAATAAAAAATGACACGAAATTTTGAGTATCAGACACGTGTCCAGAAGTATCGATGTACGACACGTGTCCGACATGGATACTTCGTCAAAATAGAAGTGTTTGTGCTTCCTAGCTGATCAGAATTGAGCCGAGTGAGGTAAGGGAAGATCCTAGAATAGTCCAGGCTGGTCCACTCATGATAGTCTGGTTCAGGTCAAGGAGTTGAGCCAATTCGGCCTAGATGACCCGTAAAGATCACTCATTGTCGAACCGGTTTGAACTAGACGATCCAATTTTAGGGTTTCCCCATCACTTTCGTCAAAACTATCACCTTCTAGTTCTTAGTGGCCGAAATACAACGCCTCGATGGAGGAGGAGGTATGCTTTGATCCTGCTTTTCATCGAATGAGAGGGAGGAGGACGAAGACGATAGGTTTACTGACATTTGCCAGAAGAAACAAGAGATAATGAGGTCAAGAGAGAAGGTTTCGCTACTCTGTGGCCACTGAAACATGAAGGGAAGGCTACTATGTTGCCGACTGAAACATTAAGGAGAGGCTACTATGAGGCCAGGAGATATCGGAGGGAGGAGATGAGCGAGAAGACAAACGTTGCTCAGTGGTCAGCATCGTCCAAAAGGGTTGCTTTATGTTGCTCTGTGGCTGGTGCAAAATCATGGAGAAGATGATCTAAGGCCGGAGAACTTCGGGGAAAAAACGGTGTTGCGTTATGGCCTATGAACGTTTGAGGGAAAGAGAACTCTCACTATTGAGAGAAGCAAACAATTCCATCGTGGAGAGAGAAAGATGAAAAACGCATGTCAATCGAGCTCTAGGGTAGAAGAAATCTAGTGAGAGAGAGGTTAGCTATGGTGTGGTCAGAGAGGTTCATCTAGCACCAGTGAAGAACGGCGATTGAAAAGAAAAAAGGGTTAAGGTTTTTCTAGGGTGAAGCATTTAGTGAGGGAGAGCGGTAAGAGAAAGAGTAACTAATCAGTATGCTACTATATTCAGGGAATTCATCACCAAGACTTTCAATTGGATATGTCCCAAGAGCAACAATATCCAAGAACAACTCTTCGTCACACTTATGGGGATACACCTTTTTTGAGACAAAGAAACTTCTATGGGACAAGCAATTACGACATTTTTGTTGGAATATATGGTACACTACACGCAATAGAAGAATCTTTAGAGACGGGAAGCTTCATACTCTACTCTCTTTATTTTTGACAACTTTGTTATTTCGTTGATATTTTGGAGTAAATTATTACCTCCATTTTACCATTTCAGTTTTAACACCTTCCTATTTAATTTTGGAGAGGTCTTGAGTAATCTCATTCATTTTGGGATCCTTTACCATCATTTTGTAATTTCATACATCGATCAATTTGTTTCATACCCAAAAAGAAGAGGCGAAAAGAATACCAGTCTCAAAGCTCATGACTAGGCATATCAATCACTCGGAGCATTCCTCTGTTTTTTCTTACATTCAGAAAATCTAATTTCTAAGGCATAACACTACACCATTCAACCAAAGCACCTTGGTTTTTATTTTAAAATAATAACCGGGCACTAGTTGCATAATGCATTCGCTGCTTAAGGAATATGACAATACTTTCAAAGTGATGTGCAAGCATCATATTTCTCAAGTCAAGGAAAATATATAAAATTAAAGCTTGGCTTTTTATATTTATATATTTATAAACATATAAATAAAAATAACATCACTCTGACATGCAATATCAAATATATTTTGTATTAAATTTGATGAATCCTAGAAAAGAATACAAAAATCTTTACAAAATATCCTTACAGCCATTCTCGAAAAGTCATTTGATGAACCCAAAATATCCTTACAAATCATAGTTCAATAACGAACTTTTTAGCTTTTACGATTATTCAATAGTTATTTTTAAACTATTTTTTATTGTGATTTTTCTAAATTATTATTGTAATGCCTATTTTTGTTTCTGCCTAAGATTTCATATGAAGAAATATATAACAACAGAAGAAGGATATATAAAAGAAATAAATACACTCCCAAGAAAAAAATTGAACCACCGAGAAATTAGAGTGGAACCCATTACTGACTTTCACCCTTTACTGACTTGCCTCAAAATATATAGTTTGACTCTAAGACTCCATCGTTTTCTTTCATTAGAAAAATGAAAGAAAAGTAAGTGCGTACAAACAATTTTCCAAAAGTCACTTGAGGATAATTAACAACTTGCCTCATACGTCATACTACTAGCTGCCAGTGAAGATTGGTGAAGGGTAACGTTACGGACAGCACCATGGGCAGAAAGAATACAAACAGTCCGAGGCCCCTGCTGTGAAAATGCCATAACTTTTGAGGCAATGTCCTACAAATCAATGAAAAAGCATTTTATTTTTATTTTTTTTTAACGTAACAAATGATTTCTTTAATATATGAAGATTGATAGAGAGGAGGAAAAGAAGGAGAAGAGAAATGGGGGAGGAAATGCTGATACACCACCAATTATTAAGGTTTACGAGCGGCAAAGGGGTCAAATGCACACTACCTAGGCAATCAATAAACATGGGAAAATTAATAAAAATACATCAGTAAATACAAGCTTCAACCTAAAAAGAGTGGGCATGTACACGAGATCCGAATACGACACAAAAACACGACATTTTTTAAAATGTAAGACACGAATAAGTCGAGCACATCATCTATAATTATTTTTTATTATATAATATTAAAAAGATCAAACCTAAAAAAAAAAAAAATTTACCAACTATAAAAAAAATTAAAATAAAGAGAAAAATAAAATCTAATTACCTTTTAAATTTAATCCACAAAATTAGTTATATGAGTCAATTTGAATCCAATAAAAAATAAATTTTCATCATTCTTTAAATGCCTGCTAAAAGCCAACATAACAAAATTTATAAGTCCAATCTTCAACAAACTCAAAATATTATAGTTTTGCCTTCTTTCTCGCATTTTCGTTCTATTTTCGCTATTTCTTTCCCTTTTTTACTTAAGTCCATCTACCTTCGGTAGTAGCACAATTTGAGAACCAATTTTAAGAAATTTCACAACTCATGGAAATCATTCAATAAGCTCTTCAATAGCTAGTAGGTAATTAGTTTGCTATGGTTGCACAGTTGACTAACCAATAATCCATGTAGAACCTCCAACTCATGTCATTTACTAGCAACATAGGGCTCGAGAATGGAGAAGTGCTCGATCAAATACTTCTTGCTCTCAACATTTTATTGATTAGTTTGTCAATTTTCTCCTTCTACACAGGTGGGTATCAATAAGGTCTGACATTGATGAGCTTTGTCCCTTCATGTAATGTTATCCTGTAATCGGTAAGGCAAGTAAGAGGTAAGCATGAGGGCTCGGTGAATATGTCCTACTAGCTTCGTATCATCTCCTGAATTTTTTTGTGGCACTTTGGTCATGCGGCTCTTTTCGTGAAAAACATTCACAATTCGTGCTTCTTTTTTTTTAAAACCGGAAAATCAAAGTTTCACTCCACTATACTCGAGGTAACCACGCCTGTCTCAAGGCTAGGCATCGGAAGACATTAAAGAAATAGAGACGCGGAAGGTGTCTACAAAGCACGCAACTCGATCAGATTGCAATATAATTCATAATACTGTTTTCCATATATTTTCTTATTGTTTTTTGTTGATTCTGGAATTGTATACCTTACAATTTCCTTGCCCTTTTCAATGGCCAGTTTCCCCGTTTTCTGTAAGACCTCCTATATTATAAACTTATCAGAGGAAGGGCAAAAGAGTCATTGAACCAGAAAATTAACCATGTGGGGCTATTCGGTACTTGTCAATTTGTTATTTTCTTTTTTCGAAAAGGGAGGAGAGAGAATCGGTTGGAGTGGGCCTTCTTGTAAAGGGAAGGGGAGAGTGAGAGAGGTATGAACTTTTTGGGAGAGGTTTAGGGTTTAAAGAGAGTTTTCCAGCTCTCTCAAAGTGGCTAGGTGTTTTTTCTTTCAATTGTGTTGTGTGTTTTTAAATCTGGGTTAAGTGTGAATATATAACCATCTTGGTGGGAAGAGTATCCTCACAGAGTGATTTCCCCTGTTTTTTTATATATTTTTCTTGCTGTTTATACTTGTTGCAGGTTGAAGATCACCGATACCTAACAACTTGGTATCAGAGCGTACAAACCTAGGGAGGACATGAAGGATGGCGCAATTGCAGATTGAAGAACGGCTAGACGCGAGCGACAAAACCATGGTTGAGCTTGGCAGCAAGGTGAGCGAATTGAATGTGGTCGTGATGAGGATTGAGCAGACCGTTGCGAGAATGATGAGCGCGATAACGAAAGGAGAAGTGAGCAGAGCGTTGCGAGAATGATGAGAGCGATAACGGAAGGAGAAGTGAGCAGAGGGGGTTCGGTTATCGCAAATATCGGAATCGCTGACCAGAAATTAAAGGGCGTGATAGGTCAGGAGGAGTCACCGGTTCGACGCGAGTCCAGCGAAGGCGAGAGCTCCTTGTTATGGAGGGAAACGACGGGATTGGATAGGAGTAAGTTTAAGCGTCTGGAAATGCTTGTTTTCGACGGAACAAATCCGGATTCCTGGTTATTGCAGGCCGTAACTTATTTTGAGCTCCATAATTTAAACGATACGGAGAAGATTGTGGTATCGGTCATTAGCTTCGAAAGATTAGTTGTGGATTGGTACCGATGGACGGCAACGCGTCGAAAGATTGGGGGGTGGGAGGATTTGAAAGCCCAACTATTTAAAAGATTCTGACCCACGCAAGAGGGAAGTTTGTGTGAGATTTTTGTCGATCACCTAAGAAGGGACAGCCGCTGATTACATTGCCCAATTTGAGACGTATTTGGCCACTCTAGATCTATCCGAAGAAGTCATGGAGAGCACGTTCCTCAAAGGGTTACAACCGACACTCAAGGCAGCAGTAGTCAGTCGACGACCGAAGGAATTGGAAGACATTATAGAGCAAGCACAATTAATCGAAGATCGAGAGTTGGCAACCAAATTGGCTTTGGCTATTCAGGCCTTAATTTGGTGAAAGATCTGGGAAAATATAATACGTATCAAACCAAAATGACAACCACGAATTCGATTAAAATTCCAGCAGGGAAAGTTAATAAAGGTCGAGCAACTCGCGCTATCACAATCCTAGAATGCACCGGTGGGATTCGCCGAGAACCACAATTGAGAAGGTTGTCCGATGAGGAATTCCAAACCAAACGAAAAAAAGAACTTTGCTTCAAATGTGATGAGAAATATACAAAATACCATTATTGTAAAGCACGTGATAAGCGAGAATTGAGAGTTTTGTTGGTCAACAGGGAGGATGAGATTGAACTAATTAGGGAAGACCACACTGATAACGAACGGGAGGTTGAGGAAGCAGAGGTCGGGGAAAGTTAATCTAGACTTAAAGTCGGTGGTGGGGTTTTCAACATCGATAACAATGAAAGTTAGAGGAGCCATTGGCCAATTAGCAGTAATCATCTTGATTGACTGTGGAGCCTCGCACAATTTCATCTCTCAAAAAGTGGCAGATGAACTTCAGCTACCTATATCCAACACTACACATTATGGTATTGTTTTGGGAAATGGTGTTGCCTCGAAAGGAAGGGGAATTTGCCGGGAAGTGGCCATTTCGATACCAAAAATACCAGTTTTAGAGGATTTTCTCCCACTTGAATTGGCCGGGGTGAATGTGACTTTGGGAATGGCGTGACTGAGGAAAATGGGCATCATGAATGTGAATTGGAGAGCGTTGACGATGGAAGCGGAAGACAAAGGGTGAAACGTCATCATCAGAGGGGATCCTTCGCTGACTAAGGCTGAAGTATCATTGAAAACAATGACCAAGACTTAGAATTGAGAAGATCAGGGATATTTGGTCGAGTTACGGGCAATTAATAGCCAAGACACCAATGAGAATTTGGGATTAGACGAACAGACGATCGGGGAAATGGACGAAGAGAGATTGCAGACTTTACTCCACGAAAAGGATCAAATATTTGAGCTTCCAGAGGGGTTACCCCCGATACGTGGTATCGAGCATAGAATTTTACTTAAGGGAGATCAGACACCCGTGAACGTGAGACCGTATCGCTAAGCCCAGTGTTTTAAAAAGCCCAAGGCGCACTAAGGCGCAATGGCCCTCTAGGGCCTGAGGCGCAAGGCGCACCTTAAGGCGCGGGCTTTTTTACTTAAGGCGCACAATATAAAAAACATAAAAAAATATAAATTTCATAGAAAGAAATGAAGTTTTATTAAAAAAACGATATATAAACACGCATAAGTGATTTAAGACGCGCGAAAAGGCGCGCGCCTTATTACACGCTCTGCGCCTTTCCAAGGCGAGGCGCAACACATGCGCCTTGCGCCTAGGCGCGCGCCAGGGTGCGCCTGGGTGCGCCTTTCAAAACACTGGCTAAGCCCATGCACAGAAATCTGAAATAGAACGACTGGTTGGAGAAACGTTAGCTTCAGGAATAATACGGCTGAGCAATAGTCCCTACTCGAGCCCGATCCTGCTAGTTAAAAAAAAAAAGATGGAGGGTGGCGATTTTGTGTAGATTTCTGAGCCCTTAACCAAGTCACAATTCCTGATAAATTCCCGATTCCAGTGAAAGAAGAGCATCTCGATGAATTGCACGGGTCAAAAATATATTCCAAATTCAATTTGAAGTCTGGATATCATCAGATATAGATGAATCTCGAGGATGTGCCAAAGATAGCCTTTCGAACTCGCAAAGGGCATTATGAGTTTTTAGTCATGTCGTTTGGCCTGACCAATGCACCGATAACATTCCAAGCCAAGATGATTCAGGCTTTTTTACCTTACCTTCATAAATTTATATTAGTATTCTTTGATGATATATTAGTTTATAGTCCAGATTACGACACTCACTTGCAACACTTGAAAGTAGGGATGGAGCTATTACTCAAACCGCAAAAAATGTGTTTTAGCCCGGGACCAAGTGAACTATTTGGGACATTGCATAAATACTATGGGAGTTGAAGCAGACAAGACTAAAATTGAAGCCATGATAATTTGGCCCGCCCCCAAAATTTAAAAGAGTTAAAAGGTTTCCTCGGCCTGACGGGATATTATTGAAGATTTGCACAAAACTCCAGGTTAATTGCAACACCTCTAACACAACTTTTACGGAAAGATGTTTTCGTATGGACTAATGAAACAACTTAAGCATTTGAACAATTAAAACATGCCATGGTAAGTTTACCTGTTTTGGCTTTACCGGATTTTAACAAACCCTTCATGATTGAAACAGATGCGTTGTGGGGGTCATGGTGTCTCAACAAAGACAACCAATAGCGTACTTCAGTCAAGCCCTCTCAGCACGAGCTAGAGAGAGGTCAATTCACAAACGAGAACTGATGGCAATTGTACTGGCTATACAGAAGTGCACAACATTACTTATTAGGTCACAAATTTGTCGTGATGACTGACCAGAAGGCACTTCAACACCTCTTAACACAAAGGGAAGTGCAGCCAGAATATCAGAAGTGGCTGACAAAGCTTTTAGAGTACATTTTCGAAATCAAGTATCACCCAGGACAAGTGAATAAAGTCGTCGATGCACTTTCTAGAGTGGTAGTTGACGCAGAATTGACGCCCATATCGATAACCAAATTACTCGATGTTGAAGTGGTGAAGCGAGAGATCATGTCTGATCTGGGTTTGCAAGAGATAATAGAGAAGATTACGGCAAATCCTCTTTTCTATCTGAAGTTCCATCTGCGGCAGGGGAGGTTAATGTATAAAGACAGGTTAGTTATATCTGATAAGACGACCCTGCTACCATAGTTACTTCACACGTTCCATGACTCAGTAGTAGTTAGGGGGCACTCCGGCTTTCTACGAACATATAAACGATTTACTAGGGAATTGTATTGGAAATATATGAAAGCCATAGTAAAAGAGTATGACGCTCGATGTCCCACGTGTCAAAGAAATAAAACAGAAGCACTACAACCAGCAGGTTTATTACAACCGCTTCTTATACCAGAGCGTGTCTGAGACAACATAACAATGGACTTTATTGAAGGCCTACCTAAGTCCAATGGTTATGGTTCCATTTTAGTTGTGGTGGATAGACTCAGCAAGTATGAGCATTTTTTGCCACTCAAACACTCCTATACTGCAAAGGACGTAGCCGATAAATATGTGAGGAAAATAGTCAAATTACATGGTTTTCCCGAGTCAATTGTTTCTAATCGTGACAAGGTTTTCATTAGCTCCTATTGGAAGGAATTATTCTGATTACAGGGCACTAAGCTAAAACGAAGCACGCATATCACCCACAAGCTGATGGGCAAACGGAAAGGATCAATCGTTGATTAGAAACGTATTTACGATGCTTTTGCAGTGAACACCCACAGAAATGGCAACAGTGGATGCATTGGTCAAAGTATTGGTATAATACTACGTATCATGTATCGCATAACACAACCCCTTTCAATATTCTATATGATCAATCACCACCACCATTAGTCGTGTATGGTGAAAAACAAACAGGGAAAGATACTCTAAAAGAACAACTCTTGGGGAGATCGAATGAATAAAGCCTTGAAGGATCAGCTCAATTTAGCTCAGGAACGAATGAAAAAATACGCTGATCGAAAACGAAGAGAACTAGAATTTGAGACTAATGATTGGGTGTTCGTGAAGCTACGACCGTACCGACAACGAACAGCTGCTCAAAGACGCAATGAAAATTATCACCTAAATATTTTGGTCCTTTTCAAACCCTTGGACGAATAAGAGCAGTGGCGTACAAGGTGAACCTGCCGGATAATTCTCAAATTCATGATGTCTTTCACATTTCTCAACTTAAGAAAGTGATTGGTAATGAGGTAGTAGTCCCCAACAAGTTACCGGACGTGAACAAAAATTTTGAATGGCAGTTGGAACCTCAAACGGTGCTAAGAGTTCTTTGGAACAACGAAAAAGGGGGAGAAGAATGGTTAGTTCAGTGGCAAGGACAGACCAAAGAGGAGGCAATTTGGGCTAAAGCTCAAGAAATTCGAAAGGAATACCCATATACACCTTGAGGACAGGGTGGATCTTATAGAGGGGGTATTGTAAGACCTCCTATATTATACACATATCAGAGGAAGGGAAAAAGAGTCATTGAACCAAAAAATTAACCATGTGGGGCTATTTGGTAATTGTCAATTTGTTATTTTCTTTTTTTGAAAAGGGAGGAGAGACAATCGATTGGAGTGGACCTTCTTGTAATGGAAAGGGGAGAGTGAGAGAGGTATGAACTTTTTGGGTGAGGTTTAGGGTTGAAGGAGAGATTGCCAATTCTCTCAAAGTGGCTGGGTGTTTTTTCTTTCAATTGTGTTGTATGTTCTTAAATTTGGGTTGAGTTGGTGAGAAGAGTATCCTCCAAGAGTGATTTCCCCTATTTTTTTGATATATTTTTCTGGCTATTTATACTTGTTGCAAGTTGAAGATCGCCTTTCCTAGTTCCAGAGGAAGGAATTCTCCACCATAGTTCTTCCCCAGCTCGATCAACACGTTTCTAGAAATCTCTCTCTCCTTTATCACAACCCTGGTGTCCATCATTACTCCAAATTTAGTCGTCTCAATCATGAGTAGCTTTAGTCGCTCAACAATATTCGAGAATATGAAATTGTAGGTTTCCCAGCAATCAACCAGAACTAGGACCTCGAGCCCGTCAATTTTGCCTTTGAGTTTGATTGTTTCTAGTGACGAAAAACTCACTATTGTGTTTAGTAAGAGTTTTGCATTTTTTAATGTTAAAAGAAGGAAATTACCACATTGGTATGATATGTCCACTTTGCATAATCCTTCATGGGTTTTTTTTTGTTTCACCCAAAAAACCATATATCAATGGAGATGTTTATCTTTCTTATAAACCAATGATCTACCCCTTAATTAACCAATGTGGGGCTACACTTTGTTTGTATTCTTGATGATGTGCTGGGGGGGGGGGGGGGGGGGGGGGGAGGGGGGAGGGGGGGGGGGGGGGGGGGGGGAGG
>JBBMEG010039345.1:0-19740 GCA_037832605.1 Cyclanthera cordifolia | reverse complement strand
ATCCATGTGTCATAACTTTGATCGATACCATTTACAAATAAATGGTCTCTTACTACATTCACATTTTGGTACTTGGCTTTCACACATTCAAACCTAGACAACAAACAACATTTGACCATTTGGAATGTCGTAAAGTATTTTCAATAAAACTCTCAACTCCTAAACTATATTATTGTGACATTCGATCCTTAAGCATCCATAACTTATCCATATCCTAACTAAAATAATACCTACACACAAGGTAAAAATCCAAACACAAATTTGTAAGACACTATTTACTTTAAGGCACTACTACTTTAAGGCACTACTATAAACATATAACTAAACCCACAAACAAATTAATAAATAAAATAGATATTCAAAGATTAAGGGATGCATAATGTAGGTTAGAACCATATATATTTATATAATGTGCTATGGAAGCATATAAGTATTTAAAGTAGAAAGTAGATTTGAAAGGCAATAAGATTGAGACATATAATAAAGCAAAATGAGTGAAGATGTTGTTGAAAAGAAACACACAAAACCAACACCAACACTTCTTTTATTCCATAGCTTTCAAGGTATGGAATAAATAAACAATAGCAAACTAAAAAATAGCAAAAATAGCAAAAAAAAGTAACGAAGAAATTAGTACCTTTGAAATGTAGTAGGTGGAAGAGAAGCTAGATCCCGAAAAAGAAGAAGAAGAAGAAGAAAGCTTGAAAAGAGATTTTTGGCCACGGGTAAAGGAGAATAGAAAGCTGAGAAGAAGAAGAAAAGTAATGGAGTTTTTGGGGAAGAAAAAGAAGAAGAAACTTGCAAATGGAGTGGGGTTTCGCTGAAAATTAGGAAGAAATAAGGTTGAAACGAAGAAGAAAGCAGAAGAAAATTAGGGATAAATAAGGTCGAAACTGATGTTTTGAAAAATATAACCAAAGGTTTTTGTGTCGGTCGGCCTTTTGATGTCGGTAAGAAAGTATTTTGGATCAATTTTTTAATAATAATTTTGGTGTTGGTCATATTTAATGTCGCTTGGGCCAATTTGGTGTCGGTCTGACCGACACCAATTGTCCAGACCGACACCAAATGTCCGACACCAAAAGTGACCGACACCTTATATCCGTGTTTTTAAAAAAAATTTGGATTGACCGTCACCTAATCCCTCTTTTGTAGTAGTGAATGTAGATTTTTTACCAAGCTGAATAACACTCTGGTTATCAGAACTATCACATACTATTGTTACTTGAAACAAAACTTATGTATAAACTACTGCATGCGTAATATCTCTTTGTATATTTTTATTGTTGTTATATATTCTACTTCTATACTAGAAAGAACGATGCAAACTTCTAAAGTCTTGACTTCTAAGGCACTACACCACCTACGAACGTCATCAAATAATTTAAAGAGCACCATTGATTATCTAGATCTCTTAACATATCCAAATCAGCATAGCCTGTAAGCACTAGCTTTCCGCTTACAAAGATGAACTTTAAATTGGAAGTGCCTCTCAAATATCTCATGACGTATTTGAGCCTGCAATGAGGATAGAAAGTTACTTACTATGGCAGACATCAAAATGCCAACTGCAAAAGCATATAATATTCTTTCTTATATCTT
The DNA here is from genome assembly GCA_037832605.1 of Cyclanthera cordifolia. Lineage (NCBI taxonomy): Eukaryota > Viridiplantae > Streptophyta > Magnoliopsida > Cucurbitales > Cucurbitaceae > Cyclanthera > Cyclanthera cordifolia. The sequence continues at coordinate 18,138 of JBBMEG010039345.1, read as the reverse complement.
CATTCTCTTTATTTGTAGAGAGACGTTGTTTTCTACTAAGTTTCAAATGACTGAAGAGAGGAAAACTAACCACTTTAGCATTATCTATATTGAATCTTTCAAGCACTTTCTCTAAATATTTCTCCCCAGCCATATGCAGCTTCTTGGATGCTCTGTCTCGTAGTATTTGAATTCAAAGAATTTTCTTTATTAGTTTCAAATCCTTCATGGCAAAGGATTTTCTCAACTATTTCTTTAACATATGTATTCTAAAAATATTCCTATCAATAATCAAAATGTCATCAACATAAAGCGATAATAACACAAAATCTTTATAAAAAAAGTTTATGCAAAAAAAATACAATGATCAGAAGTCGTCTAGTAGCCTTTTTTACCATAACTGTCTCAAACTTTTTTTTCATTACCTTGATGTCTATTGTAACTCATAAAAACTTTTTAAAACTTGCACACAAGTTTCACTTTACCTTGCACCTTAAACCTTTGGTTATTCCATTTAAATTTATTTATCTAGGTCTCAATGAAACAATTCAGTCTTAGCATCCATCGGCTCAACTTCTAAGTCAAGACTAGATGTCAAATTCAAAACTACACGATTTAAACATATCTTAATAATTGTAGCAAAAATCTTATCAAAGTCAATACTTTTCTTATAACTAAATCTTTTAACAACTAATCTTTTCTTTATAATGTGACCTGAGGTATTTTCTTATTTTTTCACTCGATAAATCTATTTATTTTTTTGTGTGGTTTTCCTTTAAAGAAATTTAACTATCTCAAAAGTGTGATTCTCAAGTAAGAATTTCATAGCATTTTCATTACATCAAATCCATTCTTTTTGTACTCATCTTCTAAAGCCTATTCATAACTCTCAAATTCTCCTATGTGAGTCAATAACACATTAATTAGTAGAGTGTCGTGTTGACAGAGGTTGATCTCTAACATATATTCTAATTGAAATATCTGTAGAAGCTTTAGTTTTTTACAAATGTTCCTCAATAACATTACATACTTTGACTTCTTCATCACTTTCCATCTCATCTAAATTTTAAAACTGATTATTTTGAATCTCATTTTCAATCTATATAAAAAATTGTGTCTGTTGAACTACATTTAAATCAATCAAATAAAGCACAACATAAAAAGATTTTAACATGAAAAACCTTTTCAAGACGACAAGTAAAAGATCATGTACCAAAGTCAAACATCCACTATAACTAATAATGGACTATATAGTTCTTCCTAATTAAAACTAGAGGTTTACACATATAATAGTTGAAGATAAAATATCTCTGCAGCAAATGATACTAATACAAGAGAAATGAATAGAAAGATTTCACAAATTATGGAATCGAGTCAACCTCTAGAATTTTGATGTAGAAAACTTCAAGCTTCATCTCCATCATTCCAACTAAAAAAAAATTGTGTCAAGAACAGACTGTCAAAATTTTGGCTGAATCTGACAGCTAATTATCTAAAAAATAGTGAGACATCGAACATGGGTGAAACCTCTTTTTCTCTCTATTTTATTTTCTTTCTCATCTCTTCTATAAGTTTGTTCTCTTGGTAATACCTCAAAAGTTAACTTCTTCACTTTATTTATAGCATTCCTAATGGGCTCTCATGTGAGCTTTAGCATAGTAAAAGACCCAAGAAGTCTCTCATTTTTCATTGTGTAAAGATGCTTGCCATTACACAATAAAATTCAAGCTTCTCTCTCTATAGATTCTTTGTCAACATATTAGGCCCATTATGATTAGTATGTATCTTCTCACGTTCGCACTAGACATCTTTAACTTATCTTTCATTTAGTGATATCTCACATCTATATGTTTAGTTCTTGTATGAAATGTAGAGTTCTTACCAAGATGAATTACACTCTAGTTATCATACAATATCACGTACTATTGTTGCTTGAAGCTAAGCTCATGAATAAACTTCTTCATCCACGACATCTTTTTGCTGCTTTTATTCTAACTATATATTTTTCTTCTATAATAGAAAATGCAATGCACACTTCTAAGACACTACACTACCCGCAAACATCATCAAATAATCTAAGCACATTCTCACTACTACAAAAATTGGTTAGTTGACGCGCATACAACATTAACTATATGGTGTAGTTGATGCTTTTAAAAGTATCAACTAATCTAGTGTTAATTAAAGTCACTATAGTTGACACTTGAAAAGGCATCATGTGATGATATAGTTGCATATCACAAATGTTAAGACTATAGGTGGTTGACACTCTAAAAGTGTCAAGCGATGGTTTGATTGACGTTCTACAAATGTTAAGTAAAAGCTTGGTTGACGTTTTTTGAACGTCAACTATTGTTAGAAAAACATCAAGTAAATATACATTAGTTGCGATTTCTACACATCAACTTATATTAAGAAAACCGCCAAGTAAATATACTTAAGTTGACTATTTGTAAGCATCATTTGAATATAATGGTGATGCATAACAAATGTTGACATTGTGTTTATCGTTGACACATATTAAACATCAAGGAATACATATACATTTTTTTTTAATTTTCACATTCGGTCTCATTTATTCATTTTATCCTGTCAATATATTACATATGATATTTTGTTAAACATAATTCCAATAATACAGAGAACAACAAAATCTTGACTTAAGCATTAAATATATATAGTATATAATTCAAGTAATTTTTTACGTACGTACTTAAAAATCACAGAGAAAGGTATGAAATCATATTTCTAAACTTTGTATATATAAAAATTATAACCTCTGTTCTTCAATTGAATTGTCTTGCATTTTCAAAAACTATTTGTGTACAAAAAGTAACATTTTTCAAATTATGTAGTTTTTCAAAATATGAATTCTCACATGTAGAGTCTCGAAAATTCAGCACATTTTGGATGTACTTCATCTAGCTCATTTTGCTTGTATGAGTTTCTCCTATCAATATATTAACATTAAAACATAAAAAGTAACTTATTTACGTCAAATAATAAATTTTCAAACTAAAGAATATAACAAAGAACACACTGCATCTATGACGATTTTTTCTATCCATTTGGATGATGTCACACATGTTTCTCATTACATAGTAGGCACGCTCTACAAAACTCACTTGTAATGAATCTTAGATTAGTCAATGAGAAAGAAGAATAATTAATCACAAGACAACAATTATTCAAATCTTGCATAAAACCAAAGCTGAAATGGAATATCCCTATTCAAACTATAACTAATTTAGAACTTACAAGGCAACAATGAAAAGTCATAACCAAAAGCGACTAAATTACCACTACAACAAAACCAAACTTGCAAGGGAGCAATGAAATTATAGCTAATTTCAAACTTGCAAGGAAGCAATAAATAACAAAAAGCTTTGAAGTTGTAGAGATTAACACTAGTGTAGCCATAGAGGCAACATAGCTAACAAAAAAAACAGATTGTAAGATCCTTAAATCCTTATTTTTCACAAACCCATCGAAACCCAATCATCAACATCAAAATTCATACAACAAAGCTTTCATGTATTTTGATAAACTAAAATCCAAATGACTTTGGTAGAGGTTCAATAATCGTACGTGATTCTTTGAAATGCAGGTGGACAAATTTCCCCTTAATATGGAGAACCTTTAGAGGCTTTTGCTATATGAAATACAACAATGAAAATCTCTATATTGAATTATACAAAATAAGAGTAGAAATCTGCAAATCCAATATATACAATGGTTTTCCACTTTAAAAGTGAACTTCAAACTGGAAGTGCATCTCAAATATCTTATGTCACACTTAACATCTACCCGATGTTATTTTACTAGATTAGACATAAAATGATTAACAACACCGACAACATGAGAAGTATCAGATTTAGTACTTACCATGGCATACATCAAACTCCCAACTGCAAAAACATATGATACTTTACATATATTTTCCTTCTCTTTATTTGTAGAGAGATAATGTTTACTACTCAATTTAAAATTATTGGAATTAGAAAAACTAACCACTTTAGCTTTATCCATGTTGAATTTTTCAAGAATTTTCTCTAAGTATTTCTCACGTGACATATGCAACTATTGGATGGTCTGCCTATACTATTTGAATTCAAAGAATTTTCGTTATTGGCTCCAAATTCTTCATGGCGAAGGATTTGCTCAACCATCATTTCAAGATCAAAAGTCTTAAAACATTTCTTTAACAATAACCATATCATGAACATAAAGCAATAATATCACAAAATCTTCATCATAAAATTTTTGCACAAAAAAATACAATAATTTGAAGTATGTTTAAACTCACCCTTTTACTTATAATTGTTACGCCAATTGCTTCTAGAATATATTAGGATGGTGAGTTGGAGCTAACTTTTGAGGATCATGAGGAGGTTGCTGCATTGTCTTAGTATGAGATTTTATTACAAGTTATTCTATCTAGCATAGTTCATTGGGTTCAATTTAATATCCTAGCCCAAGGCTATTAATTATCACTTTATGCTTTATGAGTTTAACACATTTGTTTAATATAGAATAAATGCAACATTAGTTTATTTAGTATGATTTTCAACGCTTTGACTTTTATTTGATTTAAGCATGCATTGAGATCAAATAATCCTAGTTTAGATTTGTTGACTAGTCTGATTCTTATATGTAGCAATCAATTCATGTAAATGGTCTCAAGTAAAGTTAATCTCCTTTTTCAATAGACTTCACAGGTTCGAAATCAACAAAGACAATAAAATTTATTTCTTTCATGCATTTTTAAGGTAGTAAGTTATATGAAACTAACACATCGACTAAAAGTTGAAGAAAGTATTTATTTTTTCAAACGCTCAATTGAATCCATCTAAAGATGTCGTAAGCAAACATTTCTCAAATCCAAAGTGAAATAAGAAAATTCTCGATCAAAATGCTTTCACCTATCACCATCAACAGGATGTCGTAATACACATTTCCACTTCTGTTCACTTCTTTTTTATGTCATCTCATCATTCCAAAAGCAAAAAAATTTTATGTAAAGAACCACTTCAATCTCATTGTTATTGAAAAATAGTGCAAAACCTTACGAGGGATCTTGATCATCTCTTTACACGTATGAATGGTTTTATACCAAACCACATGATTGGCGTTGAAGATAATTTTTGTTTACAGTCATGAACAACATGCCGTTAATTGTACTTGCAAACATTAAAAGAATCATAATCCAAGTCTAAATCACGTAACTTTTTCAATTGGATTCATCGTATGAGGTGGGAATGCTTGTATCAATCTTAAATATTTATTTTAACAACTGCGAAGACATATTAAACGAAGTATACTCCAACTGTTAAAAACCTTCTAAGTATATTAATCTCATCAAAAAGTTGAAGGAGTAGAATCACGTACAAGCAATATATAAACTGAAAATATTTTTTTATTAGCAATAATTATCCATCAACATTGGTTATTATATCTCATTGCTTAGAAAGCTTCTGTTACAACTCAGATTCAAATCTCCAAGGGCTAGTTTCTATCTCTCTCCTCGTACTTATTGGCATGTAATTAGTATTATTAGGTTGCTAATTATTTGGATGTTAGGTAGAAGTTTTATGGGTTAGCCTTACCTCTATTTAATGATCTCTACCTAATCTCAAGGAAAGGAAAGCAGATAGTCCACGACCCTTATGATACTAAAGCCAACAAAGGCAATATTCTCGTTAGGCACAAGAACACTCCCATTGGATATCTTAAGTGCCCAAGTCTGATAAACCAAGTTCTTTTTCTCAAGCTCGATAGAAGCAACTTTCTTCTCTGGAAGAGTTCTGTTATCACGTTGCTGAGAAGCTACAAGATCAGCGGTTACCTTGATGGCATCACGCTGAGACTAGACCGACTTCTTGTTGTCCTAACATTTGAGGATGACCCCAAAGGGATCATTTGTGCTAACCCAAAAATAGACATATGGGAAGCTACTGACCAACTCATTCTAAGTTGGATATATAACTCAATGACACATGAGATGACTACTCAACTTATAGGGTATGACACCACTACTGATCTCTAGAGAGCTCTTGAAGAATATTGTGGACACTGGACAACACTCTTGGTCTCTTGAGGATCATAATCGACAAATGCTTTAGCAGACCAGGAAAATAAGTATAAAGATGGAAGAATATGTCAACAAGATAAAACTGTATTATGATAAACTTTTTCTTTTTGGTAACCTGATGGAAATGAAGATCTTGATCTCTTATGTTTTAGCTCACTTAGATGAAGAATATAACCTCATAGTATGTGTGCTAAAAAGTATCAATATTTGTGGGCTAATTAAACATCTAATACGAACTCATATCCTATGATAAGAAACAGGAAAAACTTTAGAATCTTAGAGGTAATATCTCAGTGAATAAGGCATTTATTAATGTTATTTCCTCAAATTTTCTTGGGGATCATCTTGCTTGTTAAACTAGAACAACAAAAATAGAGGAAATCAACACTAAAACTTGTCCAATTAAGAAGGAAATGGAGGAAAATGGAAGAAACAGGGAAGCTACTCCCCTTACAACAAGGTGATTTAATTTGTCAAATTTGCAAGAAACCCAGCCATAAAGGAACCACCTGCTATCATTGATATGAGCCGAGGAGAAATGTTGCTTCAACCACATTCGAACCCCAACTAGAGGCCCTACTTCAAGATTTTACACTAGAATTGCATCTATGATACTCTCCAAGATCTCGGATGGTACCTTGACAGTGGTGCAAGTGACCATGTCATTGCAAACCTTAGTCGTCAAACTCTTCAACACGAATCCTCAGGTAACAATTTCATTAAAGGAGCTAATGGTAACAAAGCACCCATTTGTGGTGTTGGTTTCTCTGTTTTACGAACTTAAGGATTAAAACTTATACTTATAAAATGATCTTGTATGTTCCTAATGTTAAAAAGAGCCTCATTAGTATCTCTAAACTAAGGATAATAATGTCTAAGTTAAGTTTAACAATCTTTTATTTGTTATTAAGGACAAGGAAATAAGGTGATGAAAGCCATACGAAGACTTGAACAAGGTCTTTACAAGGTGATCTATTTTGGAGATGTTGATCGTGAACAACATCCTCGTTCAACTAAGTTTATCTAATGAGATGGTATATTGGGGAATTAACTATCAAGAATGGAGTGCTTCTACTATGAAGAAGAAGGAGAATTAAACAGCAAATTCTATTTTTAGTTTTTTTTCTAAATTGTACCAAGGGTGTATGACTCCAACGTTTAGGCCACCCTTCTTCTAGAATTTTAAGTCAAATTTTTTCTGTAATAGTCCATCTCAAAAAAATGAAATGTCTTTATTTTGGGAAGCCTACTGATAACTCTCAGATATAAGAGTTAATTGCTAAGTTTTTTGTAAAAAAGAAGATATATTTGAGATTTTTTTTTATTTTAACTGCTGAAGCATTGTTGTTTGTATGCATTTCTTTGAATTGGTGAACGAATTGGTGAATCATGTGTTACATATGATTTTTCAGCAATTATTTGATATTCTGTGCATGAATGTGTGATTACTCATTATGTTTATCAGTTAACGCAAATTTTCAGAATTATGATTGCTTTAGCAGTTGCTTGTGAGATTCTCAAGTTAAGAAGGTTTTGGAATATGCTTAGTTGGAGCATAGTAGTGATTGGTGAAGTATTTGAATGAAGAAAAGAGTAGTTGGAAAAGGGGCGCGCTTCTATTAAACATGTCTCTTTATTTGATGTTTGGCGTGAATCCCAAGGTTGCTTGAGTATATCTCAGTCGTTGATTGAGTAGTGTATATATTTTGAATTGTGTGAACAATTCAAGAGAGCCAGATTGTATCCTTTGTCATTTTACAAATTTTAGATTCAAATTTTAGAGAGCATTTTACTATTTTCTTAGTGATAGTGAATGGTAAAGAAAGAAGAATTGAAATCTAGAATTGCTGATTTTAATGTTCTACGATCCAAGCTTCTTCTATCCTATCATTTCTCTACTGTATTCATTTCAGTTACGTAATAGTTTAGTTTTTGTATGAATTTTGGCTTTCAACGCATTTAAATTCACTTTTGTTTTGTTCTGAGTTGTTAATTTGAAGTTTGATTGAGTTTTGCTATTGTTCTTCATTGACTTGAAGTTACGATTTTAGTTAGAGATTGTTTTTGATCGTCGATCTCATTTATTTAATTCGATTTAAGTTTTTTAGTTAGAGTTTTGCTAGAGCATTTTTATTATGGACTAGATCCTAATGTTAAATTGGTTTTAGATGCCTTAGCAAATGAAGCTCTATTTTAAAAAACGTACAATGAAGCTCATGAAAATCTAGAGAGAATAGCTCAAAAACAATTATCAATGGAAAAAAGCAAGAGGAAACCGAAACAAAGTTGGTTCTACGGTACACATTTTTAAAGAAATTAGTGTGCTCAAATTGCTTCTATGGCAGACACCTTGAAAATCCTTCAAACCAATAGCATAGCTTCTATAGTAGCTATCTAACCTGTTATTGCAACTTAGCCGGTTAACCAGATTCCTTATCCATATAAGGGATCTTGTACTTTTTGTGGAGATGCAAATCATTGTGATATATGTCCTCACAATCTTTCTTTAGTTATATATATTGACCGGAGGAAAAACCAATTTGGAAACAATTTCAAACAAGGTAAATATAAACCATGGGGAAACCAAGGATCAAATGGAAATCAAAGTTATTATCAGAAACTGCTTGGAGGTCAACAAAATTTTGGTAATCATAATATATATGCCTTTTAACCAAGGTTATCATCAAAACAAAAATGTTCCTTACAAAAAGCCATTGTGCCCCTAACAAAGTAGAAGTACGATAAAAACTATGTTAAAATAATATATTGCAAAGATCAGGCTATGATGCAGAGTGAACAAATTGCTGTAAAAAACCTTGAGATTCAAATGGGAAGAATAGACGATGAACTTAAACAAAGACCCCAAGAAAACTTATCTTTTGATACGAAGTCTTCTAAGACTAAAGGTAAAGAGTAAGTACAAGCAATCCAAGTGGTTGGGAGTCTTGAATAAGAAAGAACATAACCTGAAGAATGTGAGATGAGAGATCTAGAAGAATTTTTAGATTGTCTAGAATTCAGAAGAGAAAAAAGTGAGATAAATGTAGTGGGAATAGTACAGATGAACGAAAATGATGAACTTGAGAAGAAAGAATCAAAGGAAAAAGTTGAGAAGAAAGAAGTGAGTGAAACTTGTATTAGCAATGATGCAGCAAAAGGTAAAGAAATTGAAATTTCAACTTTTATGCCTCCACCACCTCTTTTTCCTTAAAAATTAAGGAGAAAATCAGAGGAAACACATTTTGAGAAGTTTATGGATATTTTGAAAGGAATTCACATTAATCTTTATATAGTAGATGCTTTGAGACAAATGCCCAACTACATGAAGCTTTTAAAAAAAGATTTAACGGAGAAAAGTAGGGTTGAGGAGTTTAAAATAGTGCCCTTAAATGAAGAGTGTAATGCTATATTTAAGAATAAACTCCCAACAAAGGAAGGAGACCCAAGAGGATTCACAATCTCAGTTTAAATTGGTGATCAGCAATTGGGTAGAGTTTTATATGACTTGGGAGCAAGTATTTACTTAATTGCACTATCAATTTATAGAAGACTTAGATTGGGATAAGCTCAACCTACTACGTGACGTTGCAATTGGCAGATAGATCTATTACCAAGCCTGGAAGGAAATTGAAAGATGTTCTAGTATAAGTGGGCAAGTTCAATTTTCCAACAAATTTCATCATTTTATACTATAAGGCTGATAGAGACATCCCAATTATTCTTGAAAGATTGTCTCTCAAACAAGAAGAACTGTTGTAGATGTTCACGAAGGGATAATTACTTTAAAGATGAATGATCAACCGATCCAATTCAACATCTTTAACTACGTTAAGTACCTTGCTGATATTGAAAGATATGCAACTATAAGTGTGATTGATGAATTAGTAGAAGATATTTTGGAAGAAGAAATGCTACAACATTGTGATTCATCAATTACTACAGCAAGGGAGGAAGAGAGATTGAGAATAGTTAGAGATGAGTTATAAATTGGTGAAATTTAAGAACATGTAATGAAATTTGAGGCTTTGGACCTCAATGACAGATCATCACCTCCAATTGAAAAGCCTCCCCCCCCCCCCCCCCCCCCCTCCCCAATTTAGAATTGAAACAACTGCCATAACATATAAAGTATTCATATTTAGGAACATATGAGACTTTGCCAATTATCATTTCAGCTAAGTTATTGGATAAGCATGACAAGGAATTGATTGAAATGTTGAAGCAATACAAAAAGGCAATAGACTGGACTTTAGCAGACATATAAGGAATAAGTCTAACCTCTTGTATGCGCAAAATAAATTGAGAGAACGGAGATTTTAAGTCTATTGAACACAGAGAAGACTTAACCCAACTATGAAAGAAGTAGTTAAGAAAGAGGTGATTAAGTGGCTGGATGTGGCTGATTAGACAACAATTTAGTGAGTCTCGTGCAATGTATGCCGAAAAAGGGTGGTGTCATAGTTGTGAGAAATGAGAAAAATAAACTTATTCCAACAAGAACTATTAATGGATGAAGAGTGTGCATGGATTACTGGAAATTGAATAAAGCAACGAAGAAAGATCATTTCCCTCTTTCTCATATAGATCAAATGTTGGATAGGATGGGTGGTCATGAGTATTATTGTTTTCTAGATGGCTATTCAGATTACAACCAGATCACCATAGACCCAAGAGATTAGGAAAAGAAAACGTTTACATGTCCATACATAACTTTAACTTTTAGAAAAATGTCATTTGGGCTCTATAATGCCTCAATAACCTTTCAAAGGTGTATGATGGTCATATTATAGGACATGGTAGAACAGATAATTGAAATGTTCATGGATGATTTAACAATAATAGGTGAGTCATCTAATGCATGTTTGAACAACCTTGAGAGAGTTTTAAAGAGATGTGAGGAAACAAACCTTGTTTTAAATTGGGAAAAAAGCCATTTTGTGGTTAAAGAATGTATTGTTTTAGGACAAAAAATTTCAAAAGATGGAATTCAGGTAGATAAGGCTAAAATTGAAAGTATTGAAAAATCAAACTATCTAGAAAGTGTAAAGCATGTCAGAAGTTTCTTAGGGCACGTTGGATTTTATAGGAGGTTTATAAAAGACGTTTCAAAAATTGTGGAACCTCTTTACTCATTGCTAGAGAAAAGTCACATGTTTAACTACGATGATGAATGTATCTCTGCTTTTACATTTTGAAGAAAGCCTTAATCTCAATGCCAAAAATTGCTATCCCTGATTGGAACAAATCATTCGAGTTAATGTGCAATGCCACCGATTTTATTGCTGGCGCAATTCTGGGTCAAAGAGGGATAAGTTAATTCATCAAATTTACTATGCAAGTAAGACTTAAAATGAGGCTCAAAAGAATTGCACCACAACTGAGAATGAAATGCTAGGTGTAATTTTTGCGTTAGATAAATATAGGTCTTATTTGATAGACTCTAAAGTTATAGTATATAGATCATGCAGCTATCAAGTAGTTAATGACAAAAGCTAACGCAAATTGATTAGAAGTAAACATTTTTAAATTTATTCCACATACAGTACCATTAAGCAAAATATCCTCACGCACTAACAACTCTTAAGAAAGCAGAAGTAACTAAAGTAGACAAGACTCATCTTTCTTATGGTGATTATTATACCAAAGTGAGTCTAAACCATATAAGATTAAGCAACCATTTGAAATTAAGTAACCTTAATCCAAATTAAAGAGGTATTAATTTAGCTAGATATAAGTTGGTGGGTGGGTTGTTTAATTAAAGTGCATTGATGGCAATCTTCATTCCACCTTGGCAGTGGCCAGGGAGATTGCAAATGAAGAAGTTCTGTCCCTTCACAAGCTTGATTTGATCCTTTCCAGTTCGAAAAACTTTGGAAGCCCTTGGAGTTGTGCAGCCACTGTACCCACCTCTGTTCACTGCCACCACATTGTGTGCTGCAGGGCTGTAGTTGAATACTGTACAAAACCCAAATTAATTACTTTATTAACATCATATATTTCTTAGAAATTAGGATTATATATATAATATATTCCAAAAAACATTTTTACTATTTCTTATCGTAAATTTGAAATTAGTATTTATAGACATCAGTTCAATCATATTAATAATTTTAATTCGAGTAACGAAAATATGTGAACATATTTTTAAAATTTATAGAGAAAATTGATAATTTTTTCAAGAGACACTAACAAAAACTTTATTTTGAGAATCTAATAACTAAAATTAAACATTTAAAAGTCGAGAAATTAAAATAAAATAAACTAGAAAGTTTAAATATCAAAATGGAATCAATTTGAAAATAAAAAATGAAATTATACAATGAACCAAAATCAAACAAAGTTCCAAGTACTTTATTTTAACCTAGATGTTCTCTCTTCCCTTTTCTCAATTAAGGAAATTTTAAAAAGAATCGAGTTTCTAATAAATTAAATAAATCATAAAGTTCGAAAATATATATACACATGTGTGCATATATGTATAATTTATCATTTTCTTTAAAAGAAAATGACGTTTAAGTAAAATCACTTCAACAAAATGTTAAGACTTGTTTCATGATTTTTTTTTTTTTTTTTTTTTTGAAATTTAAGCTTCATTTTATGTAATTATCTGCGTAAGTTTAATCTTCTTTAAGTGTATGAATTCTAATCAAAATTTAAAAATTAAAATAATATTTGGAAGCCATTTTGTTTTAAAAAAATAAAAGATAAATATCAAAATCATAAAAATTATGCGTTAAATGTAACGGTAAAGACTTAAATTTTGAAATAATTAAACTTAAATGGTTATGGAATAACATCTTTGTCTTGAGCACAAAACAAAAGGACAATTTCCTTTTTGTTATAAGCCCATTTGTACAAAAGTACTTCCACTATCATCAATATGTTTCAAACTGTGTCTTAATTAAAAAAATTTCAGAATCACTTTCAATAAATTAACCAACAACTTTTTCTCAAAAAAAAATAATAATAATAAATACCAACCATCAAAAAAGTTAAATAAATTAAAAAAAAAAAAAAAAACATTCTAAACATATCTTAGGAGAAGAAAGAGAGAAGCATGCATGGCATTGATGAAAGAAAACAAAGTTATACCGAGCGTATCGCCGGCACGAAAGCGCTTTCCCTTAGGCCAGGAGGCAACGTTAAAGGTCCAGCCTTGAGCACCACCAACAGTGTAAACAGCGGCCTGAGCCATGTGAGAAAATTGGAGCACCAACAAGCAAACCATCACTGCACCCACCATAGCACTGCCACTTCCCCGAGCCATATTGGTTCAAACTTAAGCAACAAAGGCTAAAAGAGTAGTGTTGGTTAGTGTGGGGGAAATGGATGAGAATTGTGAGCCTTTTATAAATAAGGAGATCATTGGGGTGTTTTAATTCAAAAAGCACAAACTTTATATTATATTATTAAATTTTATATGGGTTGTTGGTGTAATTATTGTGTTAGGAAAAGAATTTGAATGTGGGTTTGGTTGGTTTTCATGAGTGGACTGACTTTTCATTTACACCACATTGGTGAAACATTGTATATTTTATAGTAAATAGATTAAAATGTCATTTTTATCTTTAAATTTGAAACTTTATTCTATTTCATCTCTAACATTTTAATTGTTTATTTATATTCGTAAGTTTGTTCTATTTTAATCCTTAAATTTTAAAGAGTTCAGTTTTCATTCATAAACTTCCAGTTTATTTCATTTGTCTTTCCACTTTAAAAAATGTTTAAAATTTGTCTTATGAAAAAGGAATAGTTAATTACTATTTATTGAAATTTGTTCAACAGTGTTGATAATTTTATATAAATAAAAAAAAAAGTGAACATATTTCTAAAATTTATAAAAAAAATATGGTAAAATTTTAAAAACACTTTACAAAAGAAAAATCAATAATGACTAAATTTAATTTATTTTGAAATTATATGTACTAAAAGTGAACATTTAATGGTCAGTTTGATAACTATTTCGTTTTTGTTTTTTGTTTCTAAAATTTAAGTCTATAACTATTACTCAAACTTATAATTTTCTTTATTTTGATGTCTACATCTTATTTGTATTTTTAAAGACAAAATCAAAATTTGAAAGCTAAAAAAAATAATTTCCAAATACTTGTTTTGATTTATGCAATTTGATTATTATTGTCCTTATTTTAATAAAAATGAAACATAGAAAATTTAAGTAAATATAAACTTAAATTTCAAAAACCAAAAACCAAAAACTAAATAATTATCAAACGGGTTAAGTTCGGATATCAAAACACAATAAATTTAAAAGTTCAGAAATTAAAATGGAATAAAGTTGAAATTTAAAGTTCATTCGATAATCATTTTCGTTTTTTTTTTTTTTTTGAAATTTAAACTTATACTTATCTAAATTATCTTTTAATTTTTAATCCTAATCGAATTCCATAAACTTCAAAGTTGTTTTTTTTAGTTTTCAAAATTTTGGTTTTCTTTTTAAAAATAAAGTAAGACGTAGATATCGAAGTAATTGAAGTAACAGTGGTAGGGTTAAGAAATTAAAATTGAAAATTTAAAAATTGAGAGATCAATGGGGGAAGAAAGGGTCAAAAAGGTATTTTAAGCTTTAATTATTGATAAAAATATAAAATATGGAAAGTATTTATATAGGCAGAAGTCATTACTTCATCTTATATTACTATTTTATAAGATATTTAATTAAACTGCCTTTTATTCCGGAAAATTTAAAACTACCTATAATTGACTTGGCCGCTTTCCCATTGTAAATGTGAAAATGAAAATTGGGAATTTGAATTTTTGTATCTTAATTAACAAATGTAAAGATCATATTTTAATCTATTATCTATCATCAACTTGGAATTTGAGCATCTTTTGAAAGAAAGAAAAAATAAAAGTAGGTACTATAGCCTAGCCTATGTTTTAAATATCACCATGTCGAGTAACTTGCAAAATAAATTTACATTTTGGAAAATAACTTTTTTCTTAATATTGATAATAATTTGGTATTTTGGAAATTATAACTTTTCATTTATCTATTTTAATTATAGCATTAAAAAAAAAAAAAAAAAAAATCGTACTTGACTGATTTTTTTTTTTTTTCAAAAAAAACTTCAATTTTACCCCTCTTTTCAACCGATTGAATTGGATCGTTAGCAAGCTAATATCAGTTGAACTACTAATTGAAGCTTGTCAGGTGAACTAGTATTTGAAGGCTATCCGGTATTAAATTACTGAATGAAGGCTATCAGTTAAATTGGTTGAAGTTATCGATTGAACTGATTGAGGCAAGGAGATTTTGGACATTTTACATAAATGACTCATTTTACGGCCATGTATGAAATATTTTCATAATTTTGGTGTACATGAAATTTTTTTAGATTTTTTTTTTTTTTTTTTTTTTTTTTTTTTTTACTATACATAAAAAATTGCCTTGTTTTTTTGTTTGGTTATCCGATTATATTCTTCGACAATGACAAGCAACCTATATAAAGTTCATCTTAATACAAAGAACCGAGTACACTTTCTTTAAATTTAAATAAGAAGATTTATTGAAAGTAAAAAAAAAAACTTGACGCTACTAACAGCTAGGCAGAAACAACTTCCTCTTGATGCCGACCAGCTTCATGACCATCTCTCGAGCGTCCAACTGCCTCCATTAGTCATTTTCCTAAAAAGAAGAAGACCCATTAATAGTGGCTTCCAAACTTATGATCCACGCGTTGAAAGCATCTTCTACTTAAACATGAGTCTTAGTAGTTCGAAGAAAGTTAGAGTTTAGTTTCTAATAATTTAAAAATCTAAACTTTAGTTCCTAAAATTTGTAGAAATATAAAATTTAGTGCTTATAATTTTGGAAAAATCTCATATGCATGAAAATTTGGTTATTGAAAGCTTGCATGAGAGGATGTGCTTGTCAATCTCTCTTGAAAAACATGTACATTGTTGTGCATGCAGTTTGGCATGACTACTTGTATTAGTTTAGTTTAAAACTATTTTAGTTATGAAATCGAAATCTAGGGATTTATAAGTTTAGCTGCATGGATAGAATTTCCATGTTGTTTAAAATGTGTGTTGATTATTATCTAAATATTATTTGAAATGTTAATGACTATTTTCAAATGTAGGTCGTTACATGTATTTGACGGGAAACTCTCTTGAAATTTGTAAGAATTTTTCAAGCAGGTTAGTAACTTCTCCTAAATTAACCTTAGCCGTGTGTAAATTTAATTGAGTCAGTGACCCCGTCCCCTATTAGAGAGGAAGAGTTCCGTAAGCATACACACTGAGAGCAGAACTGAAAGCTAAATTTTGCAGAACAACCACGCCCTGATGGCTATGTAGGTAAGGGGATCCGCGCTATGGTAAACTACCATTTTGATTTTTGATGTTTGAGATTTGTTCCATTTTGGTCCCTTAACTTTCAAAAGTTCAATTTTAGTCCCTGAACTTTGATTCCATTTTAGTTCTTGAATTTTAAGAAGTTCAATTGTAATCTATAAAGGGTGTGTTTGGACCTCATTAGGCAAAATGGTTTGTTGGGTTGTCATAACTTTACCAATATTTACCCCACCAATTATCATAATAGATTATTTATTTAAATTTGCATATTCGTTTATCTAAATCTACGTGTCTGTTTATCTGAATTCTTTTATGTATGTCTGTAATATTATGATGAATATTGGCTATCATTTTTCTTTAAGATTCATGGGTTCGAATCTCTCACCTTAAATAATTGTAATCTAAAAAAAATAATAGAACTCGTGACCATAACGTTGAAATGAATTACCACCAATCAATGAAACCAATGCACCATCAACCTCTTTCGATAACTATATTATATATTTAAAGTACTTAATGTTTTACATAATTAAAAATCACAAATAAAAGTATGGAACCACATTTCCAAAAAAATATTACAATGGGTCGCTTCAATAAAAAGTCTTGCTATTTTCTAGAATAAATATTGTATACACAAACTAATAATTTTTCTTCAAAATATGTATGTAGTCTTTCGTTTTGCTGGATATTTATTCATGAATCTAAAACAATAATTGCAATTTCATAGACATAAAGTTGTTCTTAAGACATATAGATATATTACTTGATGTTCATTTCTTATAAACGTCAACTATTTAAAAATGGCAAGCGTTATTTGACGGTTTTCATGTTTAAAGCATTTACTTGATATCTTTTCTTTTAAATGTCAACTATTTATAAATCACATTAGTTGACGTTTTTTATATGTTTAAGATATATTCTTGACGTTCGTTTCTCATAGACGTCAGCTATTCAAAAACGTCAAACGTTTTTTCACGTGTGTTAACGTTTTTCATGTTTAAGATATATTACTTAACATCCGTTTCTTATAAGCTTCAACTATTTAAAAATGTCAAGCATTTTTTCACATTAGTTGACGTGTTTCATGTTTAAAATATATTTAATTGATGTTCTTTTTTTATAAACGCCAACTATTTTATAAACCACATTAGTTGACGCTTTTCATGTTTAGATATATTACTTGACGTTTGCTTCTTATAAGCGGCAACTATTTATAAATATTCACGCACGCCTTTTCACTTTAATTGTCGCTTTTCATGTTTAAGATATATTATTTGACGTTTGTTTCTTATAAATATCAACTATCAATAAATGACATTAGTTGACAGTTTTCATGTTTAAGATATATTACTTGACGTTCGTTTCTTATAAACGTCAATTATTTATAAATCCTCTCGTGCATCTTTTTACAATTACTTGAAACTTTTCAAGTTTAAGATATATATATTACTTGACGTTCGTTTCTTATAAATATCAACTATTTATAAATCCTCTCTCACCAATTTTCACATTAGTGTTGAAGCTTTTCATGTTTAACGTCATATATTACTTAATGTTCGTTTCTTACAAACGTCAACTATTTAAAAATGTGAAGCGCTTTTTCATATTGTTTTCATATTTAAGATATATTACTTGACGTTTGTTGTGACATAAAATATGGCCCGGAAGTCTCGTAAGAGGCCGGGACCCGAACAAAGGACAAAAGGACCAAAAGCCGACCCCCTGGGGTCGGCCAAATGGAGGCCTCGACC
>JBBMEG010039335.1:0-19746 GCA_037832605.1 Cyclanthera cordifolia | reverse complement strand
ATTTTCAACAAGTTACCTTCTTGACAATTAAAGATAACAAACAGATCTAAATATCAATAGAAGGACAATTAATCAAACCAGAATGTTATCAATGTGTTTAGACAGGAAAGAAAAATATTTTGAATACAGCAGTTATAAATTGCGCACTGAAAAGAAATTGAAAGAACGAACGTATTACTCTATTAATTTAAGCCAGTGAATTTCTTGACATATAAAGATCACAGAAAGATCTAAATTTCAAATGAAGAACAATGATTCAAATACGGACGTTATGAATGAGTTATTAAAGGAATGAAGACTGAATAAAGATCAGAACAAATAATAAAATAGAATCAAGACCAGATTTAAAAAAAAAAAAAATTTTCAAGATCCAAAAAATGATAAAATCAAGATCAGAACAAATGATCAAATGGAATCAAGATTAGATTTAATTTTTTTTTTCAAGATCCAAAAAAAAATGATAAAAAGATTTAATCATAGTCAAAACAAACGTTGAATGATAATGGATGAAATTGAAAAGAAAAAAATGTAATCGAAAGAGTTTTTTTTTTTTTTTTTAAAGAAAAGATAACAAATTGCTAGAATTTAAAGATAGAATCAAACCTAGAGTAGGCCACAAAGATGCAACCTAGGCTCTGATACCAAATGATAAGGCAACCCTAATTCTCAGCCAAAGTTCCAAGCTTATAATAAAGCAAGAACCCTTTGGATCTTAGAGATTAACACCTCCCTATGGATTTGGAACAACCAAGAGCGAAAGGCTAGAATTTTGATTACCTCTTTGATCAAAGATCCAAAATCAAGATATGGAAGATCTTGTTCTAGATTGAGTCACTCCACAATCTAACTTGATCAAGGTTAGATTGAATGGCTCATGCATTCTATCACAAGAATTGCAAAAGAAAGGATCTCTTCTATATAACTATTTTTCATTCATCCAAAATCTCTTTTTACAACTAAATTCTTGGCTTTTTATAGCCTCAACAAATTGTAACCTAAAATATTAAAAATATATTTAAAATTGAAAAATTAAATAAAATATTCTAAAATTCGAAAATTAATGTTTATTTAGCTAACTACAAATGCTCTAACTCTTTTAGAGTAGTTGAGGATCTTGTGGAATTCCATGATCCTTATCACGGGAGTTGGCGATTCTTTTAAAATATCTGAAGTAACACAAGAGAACCGAAGAATTACATTGTTTCCTTATTCCTTAAGGGACAATGCTAATATCGGGTTGGATAGTTTGCCTCGTGGCTTAATAAACTCTTTTGTTACTTCTCTGGCTGAGAAAATCCTAATTAAATATTATCCTTCTACTAGGAATGTTGAAATAATGGAATGAAATCATCGGATTAAGACAATTGAATGATGAGATAGTTAGTGAAGCCTGGGAACGTTTTAAAAAGTTATTGACGAAGTGTCCCCATCATGGTTTGTCATATTCCATTAAAATAGAAAAAATTTACAACGAGTTCAAACAAAAAACAAAAGTGAAGCTAGACGCATTCACAAACGGTTCGTTACTAAAGAAAACTTAAAATGAAGCTTATGATATCCTAGAAACTATTTTTTTTTGAAAATTTTCAATGGTCTAAGACACACTAAACTATAGTAAAGAAAAGCGAGAAAGTTGATTCAGATGCATTAATATTAATTCAACTACAAGTGACCGCAATGGTCAATGCTATGAAAAATCTTCAATTGCAAATCCAAAAAGGGTTAGAAATGCGTTGAAAGTTATTCCAAATCGTAGGCTACCCCAATAAAAGGAGAGGTGAGTGCTTTTACATTACCAAGGAGAGTAAATTGTTTTTTTTAACGAATTCTACATTCTTTGAAAAGGATTATGTTAAATATTTTATTTGATATTTATCCAATAAATTCTAAAACCATAATATATGAAATATATTATTAAATAAATAAATCTATATAAAAAATAAATTAAATATATTAATTCTCTACTATAATAATTATTTAACAATTATTAATTAATTAATATGTCTAACATATTAATTTAATTAATATGTCTAACATATTAATTAATATCCTCAATTTAATAATTATCTAATAATTATTAAATCAATTAGAATATCTAACAAATTAATTTATAATTCTCAAACTCAACAATAATTATCAGATTATTTATAACCTAATATGTCTAACATCAGGCATATATAATCGAGTAAAAGCATGTTCTGAACTCTTTCGCACTCTAGACATATTAGTGTTCACGTATATAATCGATCATCTGCGATTTGATTCTTCACCAGCTTGTTCCTAATTCACAACTGAGTCAAATATATGTTTTACTCTTGTGATTACATCTTTCTTTTTAAGCGCCATTGATTTCTCTAATGAACAAATTATTTATAGTCCCACCATAAATGAATGTCCTCTAAGTTCAATGAGGGGAGAGAACCGTTTGTTCAAGCCTCATAATGAGTTCTGAAGGAAACAATTCTACTTATTCCTTAATATTAGGAAATGCGTGAATTTCTTCTTGTGACGTTGCGTTCCCAACTTCTCACTACGACACACTCTAACGTGGGAGGCTTGTTAACCCATTTTTGTTTGACAGGTCTCACCCATGTAGATCAAAGGAAGCTTTCATAAAGCAGGAGTTTGCAACCCATTAGCAAAGTAGTTGATACGAGTTTATAACGAAAGCTCGATTATAAAACTTTGATCACATCATATGCAAACACTTCTTTAGGCATAGGCGTCCCTTCTCTCATGTCTCCACATGAACAACCAGTATAAGGTCATTTGCAACTCTTGCAAAGTGTGTCAGACCAATAGTGTAACCAGAATTTAAACACCTTAGCCTTATTCCATATACTTTAGATGATTTAGGTTATAAACTTGAAACTAGATACTATATGTCCAACATACTTGTCCACGTGTTCATCTTAAAAACCAAGGATATATCGACATTAATCCAATTAATGCGATAAGGCTGAATGACGTTTGAATGTTAAATGTGTAATTTATGGAAAATAAAAACTTTTATTAATAATTGAAAATAACAATAAATGTCTAACAATAAATGTTTGTTCTTTAATATAAACTACATGGCCTTTAGGGCACAACTCTTAACAATCTTCCACTTGCACTAAAGCCCTAGTAAGATTATTTTTATTTCCGCAAAACACCAAGTTCCACACTTGTTTTATACCATAGACCCATACTTTTTAGGCGACCCTCAAACTCTTTAGCCGAAAGAGACTTTGCAAAAGAATCACAAAATTATCAACCATATAAATTTGGGTGACAACCACTTCTCCCCTATGTACCATCTTTCTGATGAGGTTGTATTTCGTCTCTATATGTTTCCTACTTTTTGATTTCTAGGTTCGTTGGAATTAGCCACAGCCCCATTGTTATACCAATACAAAGTGATTGGCTTATCCATGCCAAGACCCATTTCCAAACCAGCTAAGAATTTTCTTAACCATACTTTCTTTTTGATGATTCATAAGCAGCCACGTGCTTAATTCCACAATAGAGTCTACGATGCATCCCTACTTAATGCTTCTCCAAACTACAACTACGTCGTTAAGGGTGAACATTAGTCCTGATGTGGATCTCCTAGAGTTCTTATCAGTTTGAAAAATGAAAGTATGTTGTACGTAGCAATGATCAAATCCATAGGACCGCACATATGAAAAATGAAACTTGTTAATCTACGATGCTTGAGACAAGGATAGCGTTCTCTTGCACTTATCCCTTATTATCTTTATCCTATGAATGTACGAAGTGTCACCTAAATCCTTAATCTAGAATTAGTTAGCTAGCCACTACTTGATATCAGTTAAGATCTTTACATCATTCCGAATGAATAAGATGTCATATACATACAACAATTTGAATGCTTTTTTTTGTCAATGAACTTCTTGTAAACACAAGAATTATAACATTTTCCTCAAGGTCATATGATAAGCTCCAATGTTGCTTGATTTTACAAAGCTAGAGGTCGTTCTAGGATCTTTGTAAAAACTCACAAATATGGAAAAACTTAGCTAAATTATCAACCGTATCAATTTGGGTGACAACCACTTCTCCTCTATGTACCATTTTTCTGATGAGGTTGTATTTCCTCTTTATATGCTTCCCTTTTTTTTAGCTTCTAGGTTCCTTGGAATTAGCCACAGCCCCATTGTTATAACAATACAAAGTGATTGACATATCCATGCCCAGACCCATTTCCAAACTAGCTAAGAAGTTTCTTAACCATACTTAGTTTTTGATGATCCACAAGCAGCCACGTGCTTAATTCAACAATATAGTCTACGATGCATCCTTACTTGATGCTTCTCCAAACTACAACTACGTCGTTAAGGGTGAACATTAATCCTGATGTGGATCTCCTAGAGGTCTTATTAGTTTGAAAAATGAAAGTCTGTGAAACTAGCAAGGATCAAATCCTTAGGACCGGACATAAGGATATAATTTCTCGTTCTACCTAAGACAGTCGAGTATATTCTTAACCGATGTCTAGTGATTCAATCCTAGATTTAACTGATATCTACTAGCAATGCCTATTACATAGCAAAGGTTATGCCTTGTACACAACATAACATACATCAAGCTTTCTACTGCAGATGCGAATGGTATCCATCTTATTTCCTCAACTTCTTAAGGTGTCGTAGGACTATTTTCCTTAGACGGTGAGATTTCATGTCTAAACGATAATTGACCTCTTTTGGAATCTTCCATCGCATATTTGACAAACAACTTGTTAATATACGATGCTTGAGACAAGCCTAGCATTCTCTTGCACCGATCCCTTGTTATCTAGATCCTAAGAATGTACAAAGTGTCACCTAAATCCTTCATCTGGAATTGGTTAGCTAGCACGACTTGTTATCAGTTAACATCCTTACATCATTCCCAAATAGTAAGATGTCATCTACATAGAACAATTGGAATGCTACTTTCTTGTCAATGAACTTCTTGTAAACACAAGGTTTATAACATTTTCCTCAAGAACATATGATAAGCTCCAACGTTGGTTGGTTTTACAAAGGTTGAGGTCTTCTAGGATCCTTGTAAAAACTCACAAATATGGAAAAACTAAACACTTGATTCCAACCAAGAGTTATGTTAGAATGGTGGAAACTTGTAGATCACACTTCCAACCTATGATGGTCACTCTTCGATCTTAAGACAACGCACTCCAAAATTAGTTTTATCAAACTTAATCCAATGAATTGATTTTTCATTTAAACAAAAATTAAGATTTGAAAAAAAGACAACACGAAATGAGGTTAAGAAAACTCATGTTTTGATATAAATATCCTGTCTAAAATGAGGTATTACAAGCCTTTTTAAAGGCTTAAATTTCATGCATGTCTTGGAATACAAAAGCTCTAAAAAAATCTATTAATGCACTTTGTGGAAAATAAGATCTAGGAAGCCAAAAGTCAATTGTACATCAATTGAGAGGCTTAAAATGATAGACAAAATGGTAGATTAGCTTTAAATACACCTAAAAAACTCATCTAAAAAGTTTTTAGCAGTTATGATCTTGTTTGAGAAAGTTTGAAATAAAAAACTTCCAAAATAACAAATATGGAATTTTTTTTTGGCTTAAAATTCTGCATGTTTATTCTTCATGCTTCTTGTATTTGATCCTTCATTAGAATACAATAAGGTGGTTGTTGGAGTCATATCTTCCCCCGTTCCTTAAAAGGATTTGTCCTCAAATCAAGATCTTCACTTTCTGGTTTGAACACCTTGTTCTTGCTGCCATGGATGCATTTAGAAGCAAATTTGGGGTTATTTCCTTAAAACAAAAGAGTTGCATTCTGTTTGTTGTTGGTGTTGACTTTTGATGGAGTCCTTGGTTGAATACGTTATATAAGTTATTTCGCCTCCTGTAAGAACTCAAAAGAAACACTAAAGAAACATGGTTTTAGCTCACCCGTTAGATAAGAAGTTCCTTGGTATAAAAGATTAAAAATATTTTTCTCATAAAGCCAAATAGATTTATCTTCACTTTCTGTTTTAGACAAGCTCACCTTATTGGCTTTTCTCTCATTTTTCTTTATAGGCCAAAAAACATTCCCATGCTTTTGTCTATCACATATTGTCTTACAATATTCTTTTTCAATAAAATAACATTCTTTTGTCTTGGCCTTTGGTGCATTTTTCCCAAACTCAAACACATAGACATATACATCATTTAGAATAAGTGTTAGAGTAGTAGAATGATTACAAGAAAGCAATTCATCACACTCTAATTTATTACCAACTTCATTAGCATATGTTCCAACTAAACCACAATGCATTTCATTTTTAAGGATACAGCTTTCTTCAACCGTACATTGAGTTTTAGCACATCAACTTTCATTTTTCAAAAGCAATTGAATAATTGAAATTGGTTTAAGCTTAGTGTACCTTACAGACATTCTTTTGAGATGTGCTCTTTCTTCTTCTATATCTTCTCTCATCATTTCCAACATATCTTGAAGGGCTTTAAGAATAACATTAACATTTGGAACCTGTAGTGTCTTTTCCTCATTATGTGGCATGTTGCAAATAACAAAATTGACCTCTCCACACTTCTCACACAAATTTCAATGGGGACACTCGTCTTTATTACTCAAAGGTGGGCTTTTGGTACTAGGTCAAAGATGTACGAGCTGGTCTAAAAAAACAAATTGGTGCAATCTCACTTGAAACTTAAAATAAAACCAATTCAAAAAATCAACTCTAAAAAACGAAGATATAACAATTTAAACATAGGAACAATGACTTAGATTTGAAACATAGAATAAACAACTACAAAACAATTTTCAATGTGTCTTGGATCCTTGAAACTCTTTCTCTTTTCTTTTTTTTTTTTTCTTTTTGCTACTGATTTTTTTTTTCTTTTTTTTTTTTAGGATTTTTTTTCATCCAAGAGCAAAACAAGAGATTCCTAAGAAAGTAGATCTAATAATACACTTGGTTCTTTCAAAAATAAATTGAGATAAAAAAAATAAACAAGAACAAAGTAAAGATAACTCACCTCTATAAGCGGCCAAGAAATGTAGACCGATGCTCTGATACCAAATGATAAGCTCCAACGTTGCTTGGTTTTACAAAACTAGAGGTTCTAGGTTCCTTGTAAAAACTCACAAATATGGAAAATCTCAACACTTGATTCCAACGAAAAGTTAAGTTAGAATGGTGGAAACTCTTAGATCACACTTAGAACTTATGATGATCACTATTAGATCCTAAGACAACTCACTCTAGAACTAGTTTGATCATGACTAATCTAATGAATTTATTTTCATTCAAATGAAAAAAAGACAACATCAAATGGGGACAAGCAAACTCAAGTTTTGATATCAATATGTAGTCTAGAATGAGGAACTACAAGCCTTTTTAAGGCTAAAATTTCTTGCATGACTTCGAATACAATAAGTCTAAAAAATTTCTTAAATGCACTATGTGGATAATAAAACCTAGGAAGCCAAAAGACAATTGTACATCAATTGAGAGGCTTAAATGCTAGACAAAATGGTATAATAGCTTTAAATAAACCTAAAAAACGCATCTAAAATGTCTTTAGCAATTATGAGCTTGTTTGCGAAAGTTTGAAATTAAAAAGTTGCAAAATAACAAATTTGGACTTCTTTTTTGGCTTAAAATTATGCATGTTTATTTTCCTTGCTTCTTGTATTTCATCTTTCATTATAATACAATGAAATAAGGATCCTTATATCTCATAGTCATTCAAGAATGTAGTCTGAACATCCATCTGTCATATCTCATGGTCATAATATGAAGAAATGAAATAAAAGGATCCTAATAGACTTTAACATAACAATAGTGGATGAGGTCTCTTCCTAATTCACTCATTCTCTTTGAATGAAACCATTTGCTACATGTCTAGCCTGAATTAGAGTACACTGACTTTATTTAAAGGATCATAAATTTTATTCATTATTCCTAATCAATATCTTTCATTGTCTTCTAAAAGATAAAGGATCTTCAAAATTATCCTAGATAACGTTTAGTGTCTCTAAAACACCTGTATAATCAACTATATTACTTCTAATCCTTCTACTACGTCGAGGCAGATGACTTTCCTGACTCGCCAGGATATAATTCAAATCCCACAGATTCATCAATTGTCCTAGCTGATAAGTATCTTTATTCAATGCTAGTAAGCTATCAACAACCCTTGTTGACTTTCCAGGAACAACCTTTGTTGTAGGATTTGTAGCATTATCATAATTTAATTAAGTCAACACTACTACCGATCGAGATTTATGGCCTTTAACATAATCCTCTTCTAAGAATGTTGCATTTGTGGATACAAGCACTCTACTCTCATCTAGGTTATAAAAATAACATTCCTTCATTCTCTTGGGGTATCCTACGAAAATGCATAACTTCAAATGTGGTTCTATGTTCTTTGGATTTACAGTCATCATATAGGGCGTACATCACTAAAATCCTCAAGTGTCATAAACTTTCTTTACGTTTCCTCTACACCTTATAGGGTGTCTCTAAGACGCTTTTTGTAGGTACCATGTTCAAGATATATATCACAGCCTCCAACATGTATCACGAAAAAGATATCAACTGTAGAGCAAAACTCATTATTTATCGAACCATTTCTAAAAGGGTTTTATTTGTTCTATCTAACACCATTCTGTTGAGGTGTCCTAGGTGGTAAGAGTTGGGACGTTATTCCATATTATCCCAGTAGTTTTAGAATTGTAAGTCCATATACAATCAAATACGATCCAGTCGTAGTGTTTTAGTACTTATATCTAATATGTTATCGACCTCAACTTTGAACTCCTTGAACTTTTATAGAGTTTCTCATTTATACCACATTAGATAAATATAACCAGATATAAAGTAATCATCTGTAAAGAATACAAAATACTTATAACTCCCCATACCTTTAACATTCATCATATCCACATAAGTTAGAATGTACAAGTTTTAAAGGTTGATTGTCTCTAATTTCCTTTGTTGTAAAGGGCCTTTCAGTCATTTTGCTTTCTATGCAAAATTCACATACAGGTAAAGTGTTGATCTCTAACCTAGTTAGAGAACTATTTTTTACTAATCTATCAATCCCATTGAATTTTATATGACCCTTAAATGCCAAAGATATATTTTGGATTCAGGAGAAATTATTTCTTTTTTTTTTGTTCTACTACTTAGCGTTATTATTTTTAACTATTATGTCTAAAACAACTTTTCCAGTCTTAACCTTTAAAATTACTTTCTCAATGTCTTACTCCTCCCTATAGTCACTACCCTTCAATGAAGAACACACATGTTTAGTGCCACCTAAATCAACTATCCAGGGGTTGAAAGATTTTCCCACTAAAGAAGACTCAAGAATATGTAAATCCAATTTACCTTCCTTGCTATTATTCTTCATTTCTTTGTACTTAGAACAATTCATTTTCTAATGGCCAAGCTTGTGATGGTGGAAACATTTTCCATCCTTTTTGGTCTTGCTTGTTTTTACTTTGGGTGCATTTCCATTTCTTCAACATTCTCTTCTTATATATCAGCCTTTTACCAACCTCTAAGCTTTTTTCTTGAGCTCTAAGCTCTAGAACTGAACTTCTAAAAGACAACACTTATCTCCACTTTTAAGTTCATATAAAAGTGTAGCGTTTCTAGGATAACGTTTTTAGTACTGGACTTGTCTATTTCAAACTTATTCAACTATGTAGTATTGAAATACGTCATCATTTAGGGAATATTCTTCCTAATCAATGTCTCTACCTTCTCTTTTACATTATGAATTTCTATACAAGGCACCACGCCTTCTTTGACTCAAAGCCTATCGAAACATCCAATGTAAGGATTCCATCTTGTCGTAAGTTGTGATCATGCTCTTAGACATCTTGGCGAGACGTCTGAGTTGTACTCCAACATCCATTAAAACATGTTTTAACTAACATCTCGAATAATCGTGTATAGCTCAGGTGCGATTTAATATTCTCGGCATACAAGTACGAGAACATGCTTAAACGGGTAAAGCACCACTTACAACTCATCTAACTGTAGTTTAATATTCTAGACTTCAGTATCCCTATAGTTTGGACTTCAGTATCCCTATAATTTGGAGAAATAAATAATTTAGTTCCATGGTTTCGTGCAATAGAAATTTAATCCATATGGTCTGAAGAAATAGAATTTAGTCCCTATGATTTGATAAAACCTAAAAAATAGTCCATGTTATTCGTTAATCATAGGTGAATTAAGTACGTAAATATAATGTATGAATTATATGTTTTGTGTCCAATCAATTACTTATCTCAAACCATCATCATTAAACACATAAATGACTAACTTCTACGTATTTTATTCACCAACAATTACGAACTATATACCGTTTTTAGATTTTATAAAATCTTAGTGACTAAATTCTAATTTTCCAAATCATAGGCACTAAATTGTAGATTCTCCAAACAATAAAAACTAAAGTCTAGATTATTAAATCATAGGTACTAAATTCTAACTTTCATCCAACCTTGGGGACTGAATTCATAATTTACCTTTACTTTTTTTTTTTAACCTCAAAGACTATCAATGAAACTTAATTTTATAATTAATACAACATAGAAGTTGAAACACGTAAGCTGCTTTAAAAAATTTATGCTTGTATTGCTCTTTTAAAGGGACAATCTTATGGTGCCCTCACCCATCAAGTCCATACTCTCTTTGAAGGGACATTCTTATGCATGCCCACACTCATCAGGTCCATACTTTCAACTTTTTTTGGTTCATCATTAACCTATTTCAATAAAGAAACGAAAAAAACCCCTCATAAAAGTATGGTATAAAGACATATAAAAAAACCTCATAAAAGTATGGTATAAAGAATATCTTGAAACATAGTATGACTTTGAAATAATTGTCAATAGTTTTGTTTTATCCCATTTGTGAAAGATTATTTTTAAAAATCTCAAAAAAAAAAAAAAACACTTTTAAAAAAATATCCCATATATGAAAGAAAGATTACGAGTCAAATATAAGCAAAGGTCTAGACTAAAAGCTTGGTTGTGGATACTTTGTAAACATGTTTGGCTTTTCCAACGTAAATATAATGCCCACTCGTGAACCTCCTCATTTACCATTCAAATAATAAAACCATTAACAAATAAATATATCAGTCATTTTTGTAGTTGGTTTCAAATGAATATCATTACATATTAATATCATTGCAACTATATCAATGAAACATAATATTCTAATTGATACAACATAGAAGTTGAGACACGTAAGAAGCTTCCAAAAATTTATGCTTGTATTGCTCTTTAAAGGGACAATCTTATGCATGCCCACACCAATAAAGTCCATACTTTCAACTTTGTTTGGTTAATCATTAACCTATTTCAAAAAAGAAATGAAAAAAAAATCTCCCTTAAAAGTATGGTATAAACACCTATATATTTTGAAATATAATATGGTTTTGAAATAAGGTCAGTAGTGTTGTTTTATCCCATTTATGAAAGCTTTTTTAAAAAAAAATCTCAAAGAAAAAATAAAGAAAGCTTTTTAAAAAAATATGTCATATATGACAAAAATATCACGAGACATATATATAGCCAAAGATCTAGAGCAAAAGCTTGGTTGTGGATACTTTGTAAACCCATTTGTATTTTCCGACTAAAATATAATGTCCACTCGTGAGTCTTCATTTACCATTTAAATAATAAGACCATTAATAAATAAACAAATAAATATTTATTTATTTATTTATAAGTTTGTATATCCTTTTATATAATATCAATTGATAAGTGTGCAGTTCAACTAATTACATGTTGAATAGAAATTTGTTACCACATATGTAAAACTATAGATTTAAATGTTTATTGTTTGAATTCTCATATATTTACATGTTCTTACGAAAACCTGACAACATACTCTAGAAGTGAGCAAATATAAAGGTTCCTTTGCTCCTTCATCTCGTAAATTTGGTAAATTGCCATTGCACCTTATGTACTAATTATTAAAGATGTGAAGGGAGAAAATAACAAGCACGAACTAAGAGTTAAGCAGTTTTTCTTTTTAGAATCTAGAGGGTTACATGCACAGCGTAGTAGAGCTAATAATATTTTATTGAAGTATATTTACGATACTAATCTAGATGCATAACTGTTTGGTGATAATTTTGTCATTGAGCATTATAACTTACTAACGCCTCTAATCTAAACTAGATGGTCATTAACTTTTGAGTATAATCGATTATACCCTCAAGACTTCTTGAAATACTTCTCAAAAAATAAATGATTTTCTTTTTTAATTTAATTTAATTTAATTTATTTCATAATTATCCAATAAACTCCAAAAATCATAATATATCAAATATATTATTTAAATAAATAAATCCATAAAATCAATGATTCTTTATCTATCTTACTTACCCCTAATTTAAGTTTATGACAATATCAATATACATAAATTAAGATAACTTTTTGAAAGCATGAGAAAGTACCACTTTACTTTATTCATTAACAATTGAATTACATTCTATTGAATGTACTTTTTCAAGTGTTTGGCACTCTAAGGATGGTGTATCTTATTCCTGTCCATGTCCTGGAGGTAGCAGGTGCCTGGGCATGCCATTTTGGCGACCTGGTATGGTTCTTCCCAATTTGGCCCGAAGACTCGACTATTGAGTTCTTTGGTGTTTGGCATCACCCTCCTCAGCACTAAGTCGCGAACTTGGAAGCACTTTGTTTTTACTCTATAGTTGTAGTATTTGGCCATTCGGCTTTTGTACCATGCCACCCTTATGTGGGTTGCGTCCCATCTTTCTTCAAAGAAATCGAGACTCATCCGCAGCAACTGGTCATTTTGAGTTAAGTCAAAAGACTACGCGCGGGGATGAAAGTCCTAACTCGACCAGAATTAGTGCTTCCGTCCCAAGGGCTAGCAAGTAGGGGGTTTCGCTTGGTGACGTCCTGGGTGTGGTGCAATACGCCACAGCACTTGCGGGAGTTCTTTCGTCGAAGACCCCTTCAAGCTTTCCAGCTTAGTCTTTAAATTCTTCTTGATGATCTTGTTTACGGTCTCGACCTACTCATTGGCTTGTGTGTGAGCTGGTGACGAGAAGTTATGCTGAATCGTCAACTTATAGCAGAATTACTAGAGAGCTTGATTGTCAAACTGCTTTCCGTTATCAGTGATGAGGGTTTGAGGTATCCCAAATCGGTAGACTATACACCTCCAAATGAACTTTGTCACTATCTTTTTGGTGATGGTAGTGAACCTTTGGCATTTTTCGTATGCTCATGTACTTCTTGGAATCTTTGGTCATGGTTGACCAAAAGTAGCCTTGCCTGACTAACTTCTCGCCTAGCGACCTTGCCCCTTCATGGTTTCCACCGACGCCTTCGTGCACTTCCTGCATTACATAAGTGGCATCGCTAGGGTCTAACCACCTAAGGAAAGGTAAATAGCCCCTCTTGTACATCTTATCCCTTTACAACATGTATTTGAAAGCTTTGAACTTAAGTCGTTGGTGTCCTTTTTATCATCTGGCAACTTCCCTTCCCCTAAGTATTCAAGGAAAGGGGTCATCCATGTTACTTGCGAGATCGGGGTGGCCTCGCAAATTAAGTGCATCAACTCGTGGTGAGGCTAGGCTTGCCTAGGATCTCTACCAGAACAGTATTGGCCACCTCGATTTTGTAGGCGACCGCTAACTTTGCTAAAACTTGGGCGATTGCATTTTGGGACCTAGGTACTTGTTGGATTTGTGTTCCTCTACAAGTGCTCTCCTTATATAGCCTCATCTGGCTCCTTTACAATATTCTTTTATTTCAGTAACTCCTACCACTCCCTGTAAAAGTTGTGTGGTAGCACTCCCTCGAGAATAACTGTTCTCTTCTAACCTCCCCCCCCCCCCTCCCCAAAGGAGTAGGAAAATTTATCACCTAGTGGTAAGTCGACGCGACCGCCCATAACCCATGTATTCTGGGTCTTTCCTGTATTTCATTGTAGCCGGAGTTATCGTTTACCACCATGAAATTTACAAAGTAGAGGAATATGTTGTTCCCTTCGCCAAAAGTTACCATGAGCTCGACTAAACCTTTAGGAGTAAGAGTGCTCCCACTAAATTCAACTAGGGATGTCGGATTTGGCTTGAGCCTTTCTCTTCCCAACTTCATGATGTCGTAATACTGCAGCCTACCTAAGTCAATGAGGATCGTCGTGACGCGGATGTTGGAGACGATCAAAGACACCACTAAGGCGTCATTGTGCGGCTGGTGTAATGCTGCAGCCTAAGTGGTAGTGAAGACAAGTTGCTCATCCACTGTTGCCATTACTAGCACTTCCTCACCCCTTAGCAGGCCTTTTTCTTGTCTCACCTTTTCTTTCCGACTTCGGTTTGACTCCCCTCCAGCCGGCCCTCTAAGGATGGTTCTAATTTTTCATGGCGGTGGTGATTTTTTGCCTCCCATTTTCTTGCGAGGGGACTCAGACGTCTTTTCACCCTCTTCCACGTACTTGTCCAATCGTCATCTTTGAATGAGAGACTCTATAGACTCCTTTAGGTCGTAGCAGTTCGAGGTCGCGTGGCCATGATCCCTTTGAAAGAGGTAGTACTTGCCCTTATTTATTTTGTTAGATTTCGCCTTAATTCGGCTTGGCTACTTTATCTCCTTCTTATCTTGAATCTCCATCAAGATATTCTTTATGGAAACCTGCATTGGAGTGTACTTTTCGATCCAGCTAGATGGTACTCCCTTTCATTCGTTCTTCTTTTTTTTCATTGGACGTTCTTCCACCCTTCACTTTCAAGACTCTTAGTCGACTTCTCACGCTCTGGAATGTAGCACTTTTCTTCCGTGCCTCCTCGGAAGTTGACCAGCTCCCCTGCACTCATGTACTTTTGCACTCTAGTTAACAACTCGACATAAGTGGATAGAGCATTTTTCCTTAATGACCACAGGAACTTCTCCTCCTTCAATTCGTCTACTACCGCTACAAAATTCGTGCTGTCGATATACCCTTCCACTTGTAGTTCCTCATTGTTGAAGCGTGCTATGTATTTCGGAAGGGTCTCCTGGTTCCTTTGCCTCACGGTTAGTAGATGAGTGACCGACTTTTTCTAGTCTGCCCACCTAGGAATTTGGTGACGAAGGCTCTAGCTAGCTCTCTGAATAGAGCAATTGATTTGTGCTTGAGCTTCCTGAACCATCTTCAGGATGGTCCTGTGAGCGTAAATAAGAATGCTCAGCACTTGATCGCGTCTTATACTCCATGGAGTTCCATCCATGCCCGACAGAAAACAAAGTGTTGTACGGGATCTGTAGATCTGTCATACCCCTTGATCATCTGGAGCTTAAACTCCGCTAGGACAGACTCCTCCATGATTTTATTGATGAAAGCAAGGCCTTGTTCATACTCCTCAATTAATCTTGGAGAAGTTGAAACTAAGCTAACCAAGGTTGGTCATCGGCTACGATGTGTCCCACTTCTCTTTGGCTTTGGTTGAGTACCTCCCTAAGATCTACTCTCAAGTCTAATCCCATAGTCCGGGCACTTAGAGCTTTTGAGGGATATGGGGTGGGGGACTCTCGTGTGGTACTCCGTGGCTGGCTACTTCTGACTGACTTCGTTCGGCAAGACTCCTCAGCTCTCGAACCAATCCTCTAGTGAACTGAGTGTTCCCTCTTCCGATCACTACCACCCAATCAAAGTCGTTTGACCGGTCTTCAATATCGGGAAGGAGCCTTTCTCAGAGCCTCCATGGCTGGGGCTTTCCCTTAGGTAGGGTCCCGAACCAAAGGCGTTGACTAGTCTACCACAACTTTTTCTTGGTAGGTTTTCTCCTTTCTGCCTCCTCTGGTGCTTGCTGGTTTCCAGCAACTCCAGTCTAAGCGGGAGGAGGTCGTCGGAGCAACTCCACCAAGCAACTCAAACTCTCTGCCATTCCTTGCACTTGTTCCTCCAAAGCTGCAAACTTCAGATCCGCACGCTCTGGTTCTTGGCTGGTTACCGTACCCTCAGGATCTGGGTGGTTCTCGACATAAACATTATCATGTCCTCTATAGGTAATTCTCCTCGGAACGTGCTGAACGTCCGACTCTCCTTCGACACCCTGGAGGTGGTTATTCTTAATATTCGAAAATATGTAAGAAAGAAACTTCTCGAATAGAACTCTCTCGTCCCCATAAACGACTCCAACTTTTGATGTCGAAAAATGGTCAACGGATATCCACACTTGATTTGTATAACTGAGGATGAAAGCATGGGAAAGAAAATAATTTAGGACACACCGGTATAGTGTGAGCCTCAAGGCCTTTGATGGCTAAGTCAGTAAGAGTTTTAGAAGAGTAATTTCGAGGACTTTTAGAACTAAAAATGGCACAAGAATACTTACCTTAGTTTACTTTAGGATTCGCCTCCCTTAAAATGGAAAATGATCTGACTTCTTATAGACGTCAGTTTCGTAACCGTTGCAGCTCACTTTTGCAAACGTCCATCATTAACCCGGGTATGAATACCGGCTAACCCCCGTTACCCTTTGGAGGTGTAACGCCTTTAATTCAAGAGTTACTTTGACTCGGTCAACCTTTGGAGGTCATCAACTCCACGGTCGACCCCTTAGGGGTGTAGCCCTCTCGTTGCAACGCTAGGATGCTACAAGTGTGCAACGTCTCCAAGCGCTTCTTGGACTTGGTCGACTTATCCACATAAATGTCCTAACGTCCATGACCAATCAACTCAGGCTCGCCTACTCGATCATTCTTCTCAAAGGTCGGCTTAGGACTCTATCAACCCTTATGGGTCATCACCTCCCCGACAAACCCACTCGGGCTAGCCTACTCGTTGTAACCCTAAGACCCCACGAGGTGCAGCGTCCCTAAACGTTACTTACACTCGATTGACTTGTCCATTAGAGAGTTATAACCTCCACGACCAACCCACTCGGGTTGGCCTACTTGTTGTAACTGGTGATGCCACGGGGTGAAGCGTATCCATGCGTTACTTGGACTCAGTGACTCTAGGGGAGTCTTGACCACTACGGCTTTCCCCCTATGGGTGTTCGCCCTATTTTTCTGGCCCGATAGGATAGAGGCTACAAAGGCCGACCCATAAGAAGTCGAGGGCTTCCTTGGCTAGCCCCTAAAGGGGCAAGACTTACTTGGCCGAGCCACCGAGGGTCAAGGCCTCCATTCAGTCGACCCCGGGGGTCGGCATGGACTTAGCCGCTGAGGGTGAAGGCCTCCATTTGGATGACCCCCGAGGGGTCAGCATGGATTCGGCCGACCCCCTATGGGTTAGCTTTGGCTTAGCTCACCCTAGGGGGTCGGATAGACTCAGCCGACCCGGTGGGGTCAGTATTGGCTTGACCAAACCCTGTGGTCGATATTGGCTTTATTGACCCCTGGAGTTTGCATCGACTCGGCGGACCCCTAGGGGGTCGACATTGACTTGGTCGAACCCCTAGGGGTCGAAGCCTCAATTTGGCTGACCCGCGGAGAGTCTGTATTTGCATGGCCTACCCCAGGTTTGGGTCCCAGCCTTCTCCAAGTATCCTGGGATATTTTAGCCTACAATTGTTTGTATTTTTTTATATAATATCGATTGGTAAGTGTGCAGTTCATCTAATTACATGTTGATCAGATATTTGTTATGACATATGTACAACTAAAGATTTAAATGTTTGTTGTTCGAATTCTCATGTATTTACTTAATGTTAAGGAAACCTGACAACATTTTCAAAAATTAAGCAAATATAAAGGTTCCTTCACTCCGTCATTTAGTAAATTAGGTAAAGTGGCTTTGCACCTTATGTACAAATTATTAAAGATGTGAAGGGAGAAAACAACAAGCATAAATTGAGAGTTAAGCAGTTGTTTTTATTGAGAGTTACTAGGGGGCTACATGCACAGCGTAGCGGAGATAATAATATTTTATTTGAGTATATTTAAGATACTAATCTAGATGCATACTGTTAGGTGATAGTGTTATCATTGAGCATTATAACTTACTCAATTAACGCCTCTAATCTAAACTAGAGGGCCATTGACTTTTATGTATGATCGATTATTCCCTCAAGACTTCTTGAAAGTCTTCTCAACTATGCCTCTCTACTATTGAGAATTATGGGGTAAAAGCATACAAATAACATGGCGAAAATAATTATATATTTTTATTTCGTTAATAATTGATCCAATTAATTATTAATCTACATGCAACCCTTAGATGATTAACTGCTGTGAATAATAAAAGACTCACCTTGACTGACGCCTCTGATCAATTCTGGCAGTAAGCTTGTTAGAGAAAATGAGCTAGGAAGAGATTTTAACTCAAAGAGGAAAAGAGATGACTCAATTCTAAGAGTGTTTCTCAATTTGAGAATTAGTTTTCTTTAATTTGAGTGAGATCAAAATGAAAACCTCAATTTTAAATACATATTTCAAAAATCTGTAATACTATTTTTTTTTCTTTCATAAATCAATAAATTCCAAAAATCCTAATATATCTGATATATAATTTAAATATATAAATTCATATAATAATATATCCAAGATATTAATTCTCTACTTTAATAATTATCCATCATATTAATTAAATTAATATGTCCAACATATTAATTATTATTCTCAATTTAATAATTATCCAATAATTAATAAACCAATTATTATGTCAAACTTATTAATTTATGATTTTCAAATTTAATGATAATTATTGAATAATTATTAACCCAACATGTCCAACATATTTACAATAGACAACTCAATAATTATTCCATAATTATTTATAATTAATTATCCAATAAATTAATTTTTCTTCTATAATATTTATCTAATAAATATTATATTCAATATATCTAATATATTAATTAATTTTGTTTAACCATTCAACTCAATACTTCT
Organism: Cyclanthera cordifolia; assembly: GCA_037832605.1. Taxonomy (NCBI): domain Eukaryota; kingdom Viridiplantae; phylum Streptophyta; class Magnoliopsida; order Cucurbitales; family Cucurbitaceae; genus Cyclanthera; species Cyclanthera cordifolia. The sequence goes on along the minus strand of JBBMEG010039335.1, from coordinate 874 downwards.
ATTAATTATGTCCAACGTAATTAATCATTTAAATTTAAATAGTTCAAAGTCCTTTCTCTATGGAAAAAACATACCAACGATAATTTGCTAGCTCAAGTATCGGTGAATCTATAGATTTAAAGCTACAATGACCTAGATCCAATTCTTGAAAAACGAATCAAATTCTGCTATCTAAACTACCAGTAAACTGATTGAATCTATCAACTAACTGATTGAGTCTATCAATTAAACTATTGAATGAAAGCTATGAGCTGAACTACTAATTAAAGGTTATCAGTTGAACTGATTAAAACTATCAAATGAACTGATTGAGAAATAGTGTTTTGATCGTTTTACAAAAACCTTCCATTTTTCTGCTATGTATGAATTATTTTCATAATTTTGCAATACTTGAAATTGTTTTGGTTTTTTTTTTGTACATGAAAAATCCCCATATTTAAATAATGATCCATCTTAGTTATGTATATATATATATATATATATATATTTTATTTTTTTTATTTTTTTTATTTTTTTTTTGGATTTTTTTACAGGCAATGGAAAATGGCAATAAACTATAAACATCTAAAAAACTTCTAAAATTTTGTAAATATATATGTTGATGACGAAAAATGGTCAACGGTCTATCCACAACACAATTTATTTGATAGGGGACGAAAGGCCTGCAAAACAGATAAGTTTAGGGCAGACCGGTGTGGTGTGAGCCACACGGCCTCTGATGCCTAAGTCAGAGACGGATTAAGAATAAATGAGTAATAATCACAAAGACTAGCTTAAGGTACTTAGCTTAGGAATCGCCCTTCAAAGGGAGAAATGAACTGACTCTTATAGCAGCCGGCCTTGTAACCGCTGCGGCTCACTTATGGCGATGTAA
>JBBMEG010039324.1:0-19748 GCA_037832605.1 Cyclanthera cordifolia | reverse complement strand
TCAAGGCATTGTTTCTTATTTTTCTTGAAATAGACAAACCATCACTTAGATTTTTTTTATTCAAGTTTTGATACTTTTAATGTCAGTCAAAAATGGTGACCTATTATAATAAAGCCAAAAGTTTAAATGAAAATGGTAACCCACGATACGTGCTGACCAATAAAAATCTGTTTTTTAAAAATTAAAAAGGTCATTTTTAATGTCAGACACATTTACCGTCACCAAAAGTCTTTAGTGTCACGCATAATGACCGACACTGAAGGACTTTAGTGTCGGTCAAGACCAACACCAATGAGCAGCCCAGAAGGCCTTTAGTGTCGTCTTGACCAACACTAAAGGGGTATTGACCGACACTAAGGGTTTTTGGTGTCGATTTTGACCGACACTAAAGGGCTTTGGTGTCGGTTTTGACCGACACTAAAGGGTTTTGGTGTTGGTCCTTTCTGCGTGACACTAAAGACGTTTGGTGACAGATTTTGCCCGTCACCAAAAGTGACTGTCACTAAATGTCTTTAATGACACCGGGATTAATGACGATCGTTTGACCGACACCAAATATATTTGGTGTCAGCATATGTCCGTCACTAAAAGTCCGGTTTCTACTAGTGAAGTGTCATCTAGTATTCTGAGATCGCCTTACACATCTAAATTTGGATCAGCGGATGAAAAAAAAATGAAAGAAAAGGGAAGGCACGATGTGGAAGCAGGTGGTGGAGTGATTGAGTTTAATGATCCACCTACATTTAAAGTAGGATTGACCCAAATATAAATGCAATAGTATGTTTAGTAACTTACTGTAGTAGAAATATAATCTGGATTTGATAATATAAACAGGTTTTGATCTTTATGTGTTTGATGAAATACTAACTGGAATATTGGTGTTTTAATGGTATTGTTGAAAGTTAACGATATTATATTGTTATTTTTAGATTACTATTATTCTTGAAATTAGACGAGTTCATATAGTTATGAAGTTGTTTTGAATGTCATATTTGAAGACAAGGCATAGAATGTTTATTTGAAGTTGATGTGTAATTTAATACTACTTAGAGTTTTGTTAGAGTATTGATAAAGAGATATCGATATAGTGTTTTACATATTTGTTAGAGTATTATTGACGTATTGAACTAATTTGTAAAAAGTTAATTAAACGATCTAATTAACTTGTAAATATTTTTGAAAAAGTATTATAACTAGTAAAACATAAAAATGACATACTACTTATTTATTGGATTGGTACAAGAACGTATATTGTGACCCATCCTTCCACAGCGCCCACATTTTACTCTAGACTTCATTTCAATACTTGACTTCCATCTTGATTTTTTTGGTCTACCAACTAGACGTTTAGTAGTAGGTGGCATGATATTGACGTTCTTTATATGTGAAGGTATATTCCATGTTTCTGGATGACGAACAGGATAAATAATACATGAATATGTATTTCTTACATACTCGTTTGAGTAGTAATGTGAAACATATTTAGTTGCTACCAAGCTCCTATTAAGGAAAATTGCACACACACGTGTTTGCAGGGAATTTGAAGGTGATCATATTCGCCACATGTACAGGTTCTTTCAGCAAGATGAACTTGATGTTGTTCACATCCGTACAGAACTAGAAATAAAAGCTGGTCAATTGGTTGTACCTACATACAAATATGTTAGTACATAATATTGTAAAAGACAATACGTGCATAAAGTTCATAAAAATGTGTGATACGTACTTGCATGAAGTGACCATGACTAATATGCTTTCGTAACTTTTCTTTACAAGATTCAGTAAAGTTTGTTGTTTGCATTGCGGCTTCTGTAATTCTACGAAGGGAAAACCAACCTTGCATTGACATCCTAATAGCCTCAAACATAGCTGTGATTGGCAACTCTCTTGCTTTTAACATTGCCTTATTGTAACTTTCACATGAGTTAGTTGTCATTACTTCCCAACGTGAACGTGGATAATATGAACGAGCCCATCTTTGATAGTCGATCTCATATAATTCTTCACGAATTCCCAGACATTCACTCTCCAAATGACATATAAAATTTTCAAAATCTAAATGGTTAGAAGCTTTTGCAGTTTTGAAGAAAGTTTCGGTATCAAAATTAGATCTATGCTTCTTTAACAAAAAAATTTTCATATGCACAATGCATAACCCATGAAAAGATTCTGGCCAAATTGCAGCAACACCATTCTCAATTGATTTATGCCTATCATATACTATATTATATCCTGACGATGACGGTAGACTTTCTTCAAATGTTTTAAAAACCATTTCCAAGATGCATCATTTTCAGAATCGACGGCAACAACAGCTAATGGAACTATCTAATTATTAGCATCAGATGTTGTTGCGGTTAGTAAAATACCTTCATAACGATTCTTCATGAATGTTCCATTAATGCTAATTACAGGTCTACAATAAGATCATGCTTTAATGGAAACAGATAATGCTTGAAAAAAAATAAACGAACCTATTGTTCATAGAATACTCTAATTCCACCACAGATCTTGGAGAAGACGAAAACAATACACGTTTATTCATAAAATAATACGTCATATAAATGTGCATTGAAAATAATAATACAACATAAATAAATATTATAATTATACCTCGATTATTATTTCGTATCATATAACCATAAGATGACAACATGTTATATGAGTCTTTGGGCGAACCATACAGTTCCTTCATAATATACTGTTTAGCTCTTATGCTTTGTGGTAATTAATTTTTAATCCATGATGTGTAAGTACATATCTCATTATTGTTTGAGGACTTTCAAATTCTTTTCTCAACAATGTTGGGTTCTTCTTATTTCCTTCACAAGTGATGCTGAAGCATGTTTTTGTGAACTCATAACAACATCTAATGAACAAGAATGTTGATCTACAACCTTTGTAATAACCCATGTATTACTGGAAGTATGTCCCCTACGAGATGCTCTAATCGTCCACTTGCATCTAGAGTCTTTACATACAACTGCTAAGTACTTTAAGCAAGATTTTTTAGTGAAGAATTGAAAATGATCTCTTAGAGCAATTGAGCGAATAACATCTACAACCTTCTGTTTCCCAAGGAATATATCATACTTCCTTAGAGAAAAATCAATCGGAATACTTTCAACCTCTATATATCATGTATTCTACTATCAATAGTAGAAGAACAATAACATTTAAAGGATATAGGGTTTTGAACTACTAATTGGGATAGATAGTTGGAAGTATCTATTATTAGAGTGCAATTATTAATGGTTCCAACAGAGAGGACGTTGTATAACCATTCAACATCCTTATCGTTTTCAATCTTGATTCCCCTATGGAGATGCACTCATGAATCAAAGATAGCATAGGTGGTTGGGGGTATATTGATTCATGAATACCTGTATACACAAATATTCGTTGCAATAAATCAAAGTGTGACAATCCTTTCTCAAACATAATTTCAGAGACACTGTAGTTGACATAGATGTCTTGTTCATTCAATAAACCGTTATGAGCAATCTTAATAGGGATCGTTTTCGAACAACCTGTTTATGACAGTATTATTCAAATAATACGTCAATAAAACAATTGAAATAGACTTATGGTATAACTAAATAAAAGAGAGAGAAAGAAAGAAAATGATCTTACTCATTTGGAAAATGAAAACTCAGAATACCTACAAAATTCAAAAAAACAAAGAAACACGTAAAAAGTTTACTGAATATTAGTAAGTAGACATACGTATAAATATGATATTATTAATATCATCATCACTACCTGACGAAAAAAAGAAGAAGAAATTGCAGTGCGTCCAGAAAGCAAAGTCAGAATAACAAATAAAAATAGAAGTTTTTTTTTTAATTACATGATGATTTCTTTAGGTATATATATACATGGTATTATTAAAGGATAGGAAATATCGTATAATGACGAAACAAAGAAAGGTAAAATGCAGAACGTGCAGTGAGAGATTTAAAAAGAAACAAAGATGAACCAACTTATTTTTGTAATACAATGCTTATTTATGTATATATGTATAAACATTGGATTATCAACAAAAAATACACATTACCTATGTCGAACCAACTATTAAAGAACGTCCACAAAACACAAAAGAAAATAGATTCTGCAAGGTTTAGACAGCTTCAAAAAAAACACAAAAAGAAGAAAGAAGCTGGAGTTTGTGCTTAAAATCAAATTAAAAGAAAATTAGGGATTCATCTTCAAAAGGAAAATGTTTAACATACATAAAAGAATTACTGAAATAAAACCAGCATTCAATTAAAATTAGTAATAAATTATACAAAATTTGTCAAATAGAAAAATCAAAAAGTTCCATATAAGGTAAACAATGGCTAAATGGTGATTCAAATTAAATTCATTTATGTCTAAAAATCTATTTGAATATTCTTGCAATTAAAATTAATTTGAGATGAAAATGTAATAATTATTTCCTAATTGAATATCCATACTAAATACTTTTTAAGCGTGTTCTATTTTTAAGGTGTTTTTTTTTAAAATAATTACTATGTATTTTCCAAGATAGTGAAAGATTGATTTTTTTTGGTTTTTTAAAAGTAAACGGCATGGACCAAGCTATGCTCTTTCTTTTTATCATAAATAAAAGCTTTTTTTTCCATCTTTGTTATGTAATTGTAGTCAACAAACAAAATAATAATAAAGAAAAAAAAATGAGTCAAACACAAACAAATTTACTTAAATCGTGAGAGATCATATAGTCCAAAATATATCTTTACAATTTTCAAGAGTAAATTTTTATAAATTATGAGTATTGATCTCAAAATTAATTGATTATAAAAAGAATAATTCACTTTATCTTATAAATATTTGAAAAACTCACTTTATTAATGTGAATAATGAAATCCTTCGCATAAACAAAATATCATAACTTTCCGCTCTCTTCCTAAAAGAGGAAATAGAAAATTTTTATTGAAATAATGTGACAATTTAGTATTTCTTCTTTATTTTTTCAGTACATTTTTCTTTTAAAAGAAAATAACATAGATGAAAACGAAGCTTGCCACTACGTTTATGTTGAAGGAAAAGATAAAGCGAAAAATGTTAATCTAAAACCAGTGTATAAGTTACTTGGAATGAAGATAAAAATAATGTAAAAACAATAGTTTGGATTTGGACTAACTCATTGGTTATTATAATAAGTAAATCAAATATAAATCAAATTTATAACAACCACACCACCAAACATGGCCCAAGTTAAAAAAAAAAAAAAAAAAAAAAAAAATCTTATTTGTAGGTTTACCTATATTTTAAAAGATTAGAGATATTGACCTCGTATATTTGTTCCATATTGAAAATACGTGTAATCTTCAACTTCTTTACAAAAAAAATGAGTTACTCGCTATCATGATTTTAAGGTTGAACCTCGTATTATTTCATATGATATGAAGACTCTACGTGAGTTATTGGTTCTTAAAATTTGATTTAATCCAAAAAGTTAAAAAAAAAAAGAAAAGGATTTGGATCCATTCAAATGTGCACAAAATTAAACGAATATTTAATCTTGAAAATTTGAATCCAAGTGAAGTAAGACAAAGTAAATAAATTACCAAATTGATTTGGAAGTGGAACTTGTTTTTATTTTTAAAATTAAACTTAGAAGTTAAATCATTTATCATTGAAATTAAATTATAATCGTAATGTTTATTAAAGTAAGTATAAATTATGGAATTTGAAAAACATTAAGAATAAAAATAGAAGGAAGAAGATAAGTATTGAATTCACGCAAGTCATTCAGCAATGACAGGTGAGATAAAAAGAAAGATTAAAACAAGATTAAAGCATTAAGAACATTTTTGCAAAGGCTTAAAGAAAGAATAATTTTTGGAGTAAAGAGTCAACGAGTGGTAAACATATACGGCTTTAAAATGTGTACGCTCCCCCTCTCAAGAGTCGTAACGGAAGAGAAGTCGGTAAAGCGTGTTTTTGCCTTTTTTAATAATAATCCGCCACCTAAGCTTATTATAACTCTCTCCCTCCCTAAATAATCGCATCCACCAATTTCCACCAATTTTAAACCATATTTTAACCATATAAAGAGACGCGGTTTAACTTAATCCGCATCTTGATTTTGACTAATATTCTCCCTTTTGTTTCTACTCCAACCTCCAGATCTGACGTCTGAATATAATTCAATAGCAGAATTTTTTTAAAATAAAATAAAAAATAAAAGCATCATCCACGAGTTAAACACTAGGGCTCAACTTCAGTTAACTTAACTTAAAGAGAACAACAAATCAAATCAGAAGTTATGAAATTATGAAATTATTATATGCTTTTTCAGCGAACCAACGGCTTCTACAAGCAAACACCCTTCTTTAATTTGATTAGACAAGAAGGAGAAGAGAGCTGGTCTGTTTTGTTACGAAGGGCACAATGGTCAAATTCAAAAACTTAGTGTGTGGGTCCCACTTTTAACATGTCCACTCATCTTGTCTTCTTTACTTAAATTATACCTTGGTCGGTTTAAAATAACTTGGCCAACTTTTTTATTCTAAGTTTCGTTCTTAATTACATTACGTTGCTCCTTTACCATTCCAATGACTTTTCTATGTCCATTGTACATTGTTACACGTTTTTATCTTATTCCACCTTCTTTCTTTTTTTTTAATGTACTCTACTCCATACTTTGTTATTTGATTTTTCTTTTTTAGCTAAACAATACTTTAAAAATAATTTGAATTAATATATTACTAGATTATTCGATTAAACATTAAAGTTATGCTTTTATTTTAACTATTTAAATTTTAAAAACAAATGAGAATATGACAAAATTGGACTAAACTTCTAAGTTCTTGGGTAAAAATAACCTAAAATATTTTTTTAGTGCAATTAGATGCCAACAGTAAATGGACTTCTCCTATCAATAGATGAAGAGGTGACTTTTTAAAATTTTAACTTCAGCTAATAAGGAAATCGAGCTTCGGTAAATGTTTAACGCCTTGCCCATTAAATTTTTCTTGTCGTAAAAAAAAAAATATATATATATATATATATATATTAAAAATTATAAATATATATATATATATTTTTTTTATTTTTTTTTTTTTTTTTTTAATCCTACGTGGTAGATTTTTTAGTTCTTCAAAAGTTCTAATTTTACCATTTTCTTCAATAAGCTGATTGATTATTAGATTAATTAGTGATTAAAGATTGTCAACTAAATTATTGATTGAAAGTTAAGACTATTAGCTGAACTGATTGAAGTCGAAATATTTTTATCATTTTACATAGATCGACTATAACAATTCGATCCATAACCGTTAGGTTAACGGTTATGCCATAGAGGTTACTAATGCATGGAAAATTTATTAAAATTTTTGGCAGAATTTCTCCTAAAATATGAGAAACTCATGCCTGCAAAACCTGTAAACGCATAACCTGGACATTTCGAAATTCATTTCAATAAGACCTTGCAATTTTAAATCAAACTTTCATTCTATCCAGGTAGTCAAATAGATAAACGAATCTCGAGATCTCGATTTCAAAACTAAAAACAGTTCAAGCTAAGTTATTACAAAGTTTGTGCAAAAAGAGATGCAATAAGACTTAAACTATATAAAAAAAAAAAAAAAATCAATAACGACGCAACAGACATGTCCCTTTTTAGGTCTATCCTCAGTTGTCAATTATTCATCCTTGCATACCTGCAAATATGGTTTTGAATCCACACCCAACATAAAATGTAGGGGTGAGTCTTTGACAACGCAGTAGGAAACCCGGCACGGGTGTACACAACATATAGAAAGAACACATGCTTAATCAAAAGTCTATGAATAACATGCACAAATGAACAAGAACATATCACAACTCCTATGTACAAGTGTTGCAGAGCCCGATGGCCATTGGCAATAACCACGGAGAAGTCTCACGGTCGATGCCATTAGACCCAAAAAGCCATTACGTGACAATATTGTGTGAGCGGAGTACATCAATACTTGGGTGTAAGCTGTGGAGTCGCTCATGCGTCTCCCAGGATACCTTCGGAGCAAGTGAGGTGAACAAAAACTATTAGGTTCCCCCACGGTACTAAGCAAGTTTGCATCTTGTCTAGCTATAGGTGGAGGTATCTGCCAAAGCATTAGCAGATGCACTAGCCGAGGTCTGGATCATGCTTTCGCTTGACAGTCTGAAACTCATACAGTCTATGATGCTCTAACTATGATATTAAATATAAACCCAATAGTATCTCGTGTAATTTTCTAGGCATCAGAAAGGACTGTGGAGACCTCGACCGCGGTCAACTACCCAATACGTCTAAATGACCCTATGATCAGACCCAATGGTCATGTGTCGCTCTTGAGATGGTTGCAATCCATCCTTCCACAAGCATAATCTCTTACATCTGACTATCTCTATTCGTCAGAGAATGTTGTTGTGTCTGGCCATCGCGATGAGTCGTTCCCTGACATGCCAGATAGCAATAGACCATATGGCCTACTACAACCACCTTATGACGAAGTAGAGACATATCTAAGCCGAATGACCGACATGCTCACACTATTAAGAAAAGTAACTTAAATGCACAACAACACATCAAGCAGTGCAACAGATCCTATGACTTATGCAAACAACATAAGCAAGACATGTCAGTCATCCAAACAACATCGTTTATGTAATATTTCATTCAAGACACTTTAAGTAACTAGGTAAGACATGCTTCCTACGTATTTTAGGACATGTCAACAACATAGATCATGCAATTCTCAAATAAACTAGGCAGCATATATATCATCATATTCAGTTCAGTAAACAATTCAACTAAAAACATGTTTTCGTTTACATACCACGCAGGACATGCTTTAGTTTAGATGTTTATAAATACGACTATACAAGAGCAACATGTACTTAACACAGAATGAAGCATAGATAAACAAGCCCGGTTAGAGTCTGTTACCCTTAGTTCAACTATTAAGGCTCGATCCCAAGGTGAATACTCCAGTTACGCCTTTAAACCTACACTGAAACATACATTAACAATGCAATACTCAAAAATTAAACCACAACATAGAGTTTAAAGGGGACGAGGGGGTTACTTAACTCAAACTCACTAGCATCAACAACACCTTAACTACAAAACCCATAGCAAACACCAAGAAGCTTTAGCTCGGCTTAAGCTTCCAATACTACTCTTGATTAAAAGCTTAATCAAACTAGAAAACTTACCGAAACCAACATCGATCTTGAAGACAACCGAATTGCGAACCCAAAAGAGAATTTAACTTTCAGGCATGCCACGAACGTCACAAGAGATTCATCACAACTCGAAGGCGTCCACGAAGCTAGAACATAACACGAAGTCCTCCGAGCACAATCATGAGCTTCAAGGTTGAGCTTGCCATACCTTAAGCCAAGATCTAAACTTTAAGGCAAGGTCACAACAACAAGCAGGCTTCACTCACACTTAGCTTATGGTCCACACTTGAAACTCGATTCAACCAACCATAAAATCGAACCTTTAAGACAAATTCTCAACAAGAGCTACAACCAAGATGAATCAACTCAAACACACACTTAAGAGCTCTAATCGATCCAAATGATGCTCCACACAACAACACTTGAGTGTAATAAAATAACTATTAACAACCCAAAAGACGTCAATGGCTTAGGTAAAGAAACAAACTTAAGTCATAGGCACAAGAAAAAGCTTCGATCACTTAGTTTCCAAAACCATAAACCAAAGCTTAAATTTAAGATAGAGTAAAACATGTCTAAAATTGCAAACCCAACAAATGAACCTTTACCTTGGACTTTTTGTCATAGCAAAAACCACCTCCAAACACACCAAATAAAACTCTCGGTATACTCGACACATCCACAACAAACCAGCAACAAAAAATCGAACAACAAAATTAAAACAATAATTAATCCACAGCCAGAGAACACAAGAAGACTTACGCCAACATCAATTCAAGAAAAAGTAGAGTAAGAACTCTAAGACACCAAGCTGCTTTTTAATTACCTTGCCTTCAAATTATGGCTTCTCTTCGATAAAAAAAAAAAAACCAAGAACCTTCTCTTTACCAAGTAGCTTCTGACCAAACCAAACCTGCACACCTCGAATCGATTACCTAGTTTGCTACCAACATAGACAACGACTTGAACCCAGCAAGGATTATACTTGACGACTCCTTGCTTGAAGAACATAGGAGAAAGCTTCACAGAGAAGGTGTCGGAGAGTGTCGCGAGAGAGAGACACAGATCACAAAGGAGAGACAAATAAGGAGAGAGACCAAAAGGAAGAAGGGGAGGAAAATCAAAGAAGGTGAAGCCGAAATCGAAGGTGAAATCGCATGAGGGAGAAGAGGAAGAAATCAAGAGATAGGAGAAGAAGAAATTGAAACCTTAGAGGACAAATTATGCCTTAATTTTGATATAATTGCATTTTAGCCCCTCACATTCTAATGCATTCTAATGCATTCTAAATTTAGCCCATTAACTTTCATTCCCTTCCAATTGACCCATATATCTCATTCCGTCTAAAATAATAATCGTTTTAAAGTATAAAACTTCAAGTCCAAATGAGGTGGTTTGTTACATCCACACAATTTTCTGCTATACACGAAATATTTTTAGTTTTTTCTATATATGGAATGTCTTTGGTTTTTTTGCTATACATGAAAAATCTCCAATTTAAATTTATGATTAGTTCATTATTTCTTAAATTTTTGACATTTAGTTATAAATAGCAACATGAAGAAATGTAATGAAAAAAAAAAAATACTATTTCAATTTTTTTGTGCTAACTTTGTTATTATATTGACAAAATATTTACTGGAATGAGAAATTTTGAATTTGTGACGATAAATATTTTAAAATTACTGTTTTTATGTAGCTCTATAACTATCAAAATTTAGAAATTGAATTATAAATTAAAAATTAAGTTATAATGGTGAAAATTAAAAGAATGGTAGTTTATATCCATAGCCATCTAGAGATTAATTTTTACATTTCTGTCAAAAAACCAATTTTATTGCAAGTATATTCAATCTGCAATTTTCAGCATTGAATAGTACATAGAATTTTACATAAATACCCCTTGAGCTTATTTTCAATTTCCTACCATTAAAGACATTTTAAAAACCACAGAAATACTTTCCATAAAATGTTAGAAACTACCATCCACGTTGCACATCTCGCGCGATTTCCCCTCTTCACGCGTCGCAGGATATTTAATTCAGTTGATTCTGTACAGCGAGGAAAGTAGAAGCAGCCAACGAAAATTCTGACGATTTTTCCCCAACGTCTCGTCTTCTTCAGTAGATTCTATCGGCGATTTTCAGTTGCTCTCGGGAGGAAAACTATATTTTTCCACTCATATAAAGATATTTTTTTGTTTCATTTGGAGATAGGGCATCGACGAGTTATGTTCGGTTTATACGGGAAATAGGGTTTCGTTGTTGAATAGTGTAGAAGGTAAGTTATTTTGACCGAAATTGATTGTTGTCTTTGATGGATAAAGCTATATTGTGAATGTATTTCCGATGTATTTATAAAGTATGTGTTGCGAAAGTGTCTATTCGGCGTCTGAGCCCATGAAGGCTAGGGTGTTGAGTAGATTACACTGGTAGAAAGAAAAAAAAGAAGAAGTTATCATTATTGATCATGTATAGTTTAATGCAACAATATTTATTATGTAGTATTATGGTATTATTAATTATAATGTCTTTCAAAGTAATTGCATAAATTTACTGTATTGATTAATGCAAACACTATTGATTAATGCAACAGTATTGATTATGTAGTATTACGGTATTATGAAAAAGACAAAGGAAACACCTAAAATTTAATGAATATTAGAAAGAAGACATACGTATGAATAGGGTATTACTGCCAAAAAACGAACAGAACAATATGACAAATAAATTTACTGAATATTAATGACGAACAGAACAAAAAGTAACCGCAGACGGTTCAGATAACGAAAATAAAAAGAGTAACGGAACCGATTCTCATAATACAACATTTATTACTGTATAAAAAAGTATTATCAACGGAATTTTACACATTACGAACGTCCACGAAACCAAAACGTCCTCGAAACCAAAAGAAGATAGATTCTGCAAGTTTTAGATAGCTAAAAAAAAAAAAATAATAAAGAAGAAAGAAGATTGAGGTTTTGGTTCAAATCAAATAAAAAAGAAATTAGGGATTGATCTTGAAAAGGAAAAAATTTCACATGGATAAGAAAAAATAAATATAATAAAAACAACATTCAATGAAAAAATAAAATAAAATAAGATTAGAATTTCGAAAATTATAAAATCAAAAAATACCATATAAGGTAATCAAGGGCAAAATGATGATTGAAATTAAATTCATTTATGTATAAAAATCCATTTGAATATCCTTGCAATTAAAATCAATTTGGGATGAAAATGTAATAATTATTCCCTACTTTAATATCCATACTAAATACCCAAGAATTTATATAAAATAAAATATATTGAATTTAGGGGAATTTTGATGTAAAGCAAAAAAAAAAAAAAAAAAAAAAAAATCATGTATTACAAAATTTTGAAAATATTTCTTATATAGCAGAAAAATGGGTCGTTTAGGTAAAATGACAAAAATGTACGCACATCAATCGGTTTAATTGATAGTTTCAATCAATTTAACTTATATCAGTAGTTTAACATAACTCGATAACCTTCAATCAGTAATTAGTTGATAGTCTTTACTAATAGACTTATAAAGTTCACTTATCAATTCAATTAGCTCACTAACAGTCTTCTATCGATTTGCTAAAAAGATGGGTAAAATTAAAATTTTTGAAAAACAAATAAAAAATTAATATTGATGAATGAAAATTGTCATGGGAGTAATTTACCTTGAATTTATAGTTGAGTATAAATATACCATGATTGGAATTAAAAAAATTAATATAAAATAAATACCTCATCAATTAACGGTCAATTACTTTGCAATATCTATTCTCTAAAATTAGCATCAATTCTCCTGGCTTCAAATTACTTCTTTACTTCCGCCATTTACTCCCTTCATCTCTCATCAACTAAAAAATGCAACCAACCAAATTTTTGTTGTTGTTGTAGTTGTTTTTGTTAATATATAATATGAAATATAATATAATTATATTGAGCCAATATTGAACAAATCAGTTTTAAAGTAGAATGTTTTAGAAGGTTTGTAACCATTAAGCTCTTAAATTTTCGATTTAACATTCCATAACGTTTGAAAAGTGTGACAATTAACACTTTTAAGTTAATATAAGAGATTTTCACATGTGTGAATAGTATAAAATTGTCTAAAAAAGATTTAGTCTTTCTTTTGTCTCTCTAAAAGCCTATAACCGCACAAATTCATAACTTCTTACTTCTTATAAATTTATAATGATAAATTTGTAAATTAATGTGTTTTTTAAATGTGTGTATATTTGTTAATTAATGGATTTTTGAGTATCCTAATAATTTTCCGAAGAAGATTTAAAAAAATGATTAATTATTAAAAAAAAATTCAAATCATTTTTTTCTTAACATAAAATATCATTAATTATTAATATAATATTAAAGTAGAAAATTTCAAATGCTACGACTAACAATGACTCAACAAAAAAAAATCAAAATTTTAACCATTTCATTAAAAAAAATATTGCTAAAGATATACATTTTTTTATATTTCTTTATCCAAATTTTTAATATTCAAAGTTTTAATGTTCAGTTTTTTTAATTTCAAAATATGTTTGAGAAAATTATAATAGTGAGAAGACACATTAATTAATAAATATAAACATTTAAAAAATCAATTAGTTTATAAATTTTTCATTATAAATTTATAAGAGATAAGAAGTTATGAATTTTTCTACTTATTAATTTTCAGCGAGACAAAAGAAAGATTATATAAGCTATAAAAGACCATTAGCTTAGAGGTATCAATATGCACACGACAACCATAAGATCATGAGTTAGCAGAAAAATTGAAAACCGACAAAATCGATTAAAATTTGATCGAAAAATCAATTTAAATGTAAAATATGAAATAAAAACATAGTAATACATTTGTGATACTTATGAAATGTATTTTTTTTTTGTACAATGAAAGCCTTTAGAATAGAGTTAAAAATCAAATTGAGAATGAGATAAAATTTGTATTTAAATCAAAAGCTCAAATCAATAATTTTATCTTTCTAATTTTTGAAAAATCGAAAATATTGACTCGATTATGGATTTGACACAAAACAGATAAAAATTAAATTAAATCACCACTACCTCGTTTGAGAAATCCAGCTTATAAGAAAGCAAGTGCAACAAGAGTAGATTTAGATGGTGCGCACTGTATCCAAGCCTCCTTGAAGGCAAATTTACCGCGAGGTCTGATAAATTTCAAAATTTACATGATTCTCTATCCAGCGCCGCCTCGACGGTGGTAGAGTCCCGGAGAATTGTCTCTTCTTTTAGTCCGGTCAATTGAACCGGGCTGAACGGAATCTCCGGCAGGCGGCGCCGTTGGACGGCGTACTTGCCAAATTCTGGAAAAGGAGAAGGAAGAAAGAAAGTGAGACGGAGAATAAATGGGACCCACATCAAGCTTTTCCCGAGTAAAATTTTAATTCTTTTTATTTTATGTTGCAATAATTTAAGATCGGAAAGAGGGAGGTGGAGAAGAAAAAGAAAGTTAATATAAACAGGTGTATTAATAATTTAAAGAGAGAGAAAAATAAAGAGAGGAAGTTTAGCCCAAATCCATTTTCCATCTCCCAATTCCTTTGCATCGACTCTCATTCTCTGATTTGCAGAGAGAATCAGGAAGGACGCAGAACCCTAACCCATCTGAAATTCCAGTTTCTTCAGTTTAATTCCAACCAACGCCCTCTCTATCTTCTCTTATCCATTATTAATATTATTATTATTATTATTATTATTAGTATTAAGTAAGTTTCCCTTTCTCATTTTCTTTCTCTCTCTTCCCTTCTACTATTTTGTTTTCCAGTTCCTTGTTTCAATTCATTCATACTTTAATTCCTCATTATACCCTTATCCCAACCACATCTCTCAACATGGCCTAGATTTTGATTTCTTCCCTTCTTATTGCATTTTTCTGCCTTCTTTACACATTTTGAGATCTCTGTTTTCTTCTTTTTTCTATTAGATTTCAAGCGTGCAGCCGCTGGCTTATCTTTTCCTGTATTCTGTTCGTGTTTTTTGTTTTTGTTTTTGTTTTTGTTTATGTTTATGGGACCAATTCTGCTGCATTGTGTGTTTTTTTAATTATGCTACTGCGAATTGAGATTCTTTGTTTTGCGAATTCAGTGCGAGAACTTTTCAAATTTTGTAATTAATTACTGGAATTGTTAGATAACCCCTCAGGCTTGGTTATTTGACGATTTGGCGATGCAAAAGCTAGGTTTCTAAATCCGCGTGGTTGTTCTTTTTATATAAAAATTATAGTTACGGTAAAAGCTGCATTGGGTTTTGATTACTGTGTGTTTGGCTTCGGTTTTTGGTTTTGTAATTGTTTTTATTAATTTTTGACTAGGAAAGAGAAGGCAGCATCGGATCGGATTGGATTGGAATTGTGAAATTTCTGGGCATTTAAATTGGTTGCATCTGAGAGAGATATGTTGGAGGATCGCTCCTTTGTGGCGTCGAGGGTGTTTTCAAGTTCTTGTCCCAAACAGACTCACTGGCCCTGCATTAATTTAGCACCTAATTGTCGCCTCCACCTTGGAATGGCCAATGCCAAACGCCCATCAGATCCTGATGACCTTCTTACAACCTCCGCTAGAAACGTCAGAACTCGATCTTCATGGGATACTTCGGATTCGGCTTCCTTAATCCCTTCAATTGGTCGAGATAACTCTATTAATTGCTTAATTCGCTGCTCCCGTTCCGATTACGGTTCTCTTGCATCGTTGAATCGAAGTTTCCGTTCCTTAATTCGCACTGGGGAGCTCTACAAGCTCAGACGTTTGAATGATGTTTTTGAGCATTGGGTTTATTTTTCTTGCCATCTTCTTGAGTGGGAGGCTTTCGATCCGATTCAGCGCAGATGGATGCATTTGCCTAGGATGGATTCTAATGAATGTTTCATGTGTTCTGATAAGGAATCCTTGGGAGTTGGGACTGATCTTCTTGTTTTTGGTAAGGATTTAAATTCCCATGTCACTTATAGGTATAGTATATTGACAAATTCTTGGTCTCCTGGAGTGAGTATGAATGATCCCAGATGCTTGTTTGGGTCTGCTAGCAGAGGAGAGATAGCCATTCTAGCTGGTGGATGTGATTCGAAAGGAAACATCCTCTGTTCCGCCGAACTCTATAATTCCGAGACGAAAACATGGGTTACCCTCCCTAATATGACCAAGCCTAGAAAGCTTTGTTCCGGGGTTTTCATGGACAAGAAATTCTATGTTATTGGTGGAGTAGGAGGTAGCGAGGCTAAGGTTCTTACATGTGGTGAAGAGTATGACTTAGATACTGGAAAATGGACCGAAATTCCGAACATGTCGCCGGGACGTAGTGCTGCAGCTAGGGAGGGTGAAATGCCGGCTGCAGCGGAAGCACCCCCTCTTCTTGCTGTGGTGAATAATGAACTCTATGCTGCAGATCACACTGACATGGAGGTTAGGAAATATGACAAAGTGAGAAAAATATGGTCCACTGTTGGGAGGTTGCCCGAACGAGCAGTTTCAACTAACGGTTGGGGGCTTGCATTTAGGGCTTGTGGAGACAGGCTGATTGTTATTGGTGGACCAAGGGCCATGGGGGAAGGTTATATAGAGCTGAATTCATGGGTTCCAAGTGAAGGCCCTCCAAGGTGGGACTTGCTTGCAAGGAAGCCATCTGCTAGTTTTGTGTATAACTGTGCTGTGATGGGATGCTAAAACCAAACACCACATTGGAAAAGAGCTGCACATGTGTTCTGTTCTGCTCTCTACACTCTATTCGATGGCGTATCTCGCTTCGCTTCGCTTCCTGATGAATTGCTCAAGATGGGTTTGTTTTCTTTTTTCTACACATGATTCTAGCTGATGAGTTATTTCCCATACTCTCTTCAGAATTTACAACCATTGCGCAGGGAGATGTGGGGAGGAATTGATTTTACTCTAGATTTTATACAAATTTTTCCATGGAAGGAGATCTTAAAAAAAAAAAAATGAAGATATGATTTATTCTCTCTGAGGACTCATTTTTATTTGCTTCTTCCATTGAAATTGCATCCCCCATCCCCAATAATTTTAATACAATAGAGATTCATAGCTCACTGAGTACTGTTTTCTGAAGCTTATCTGAGAAAGCAGAACTATTTTTATGCACTGAACGAACCTTACCATCAAGCTATCTGTCTTCAAGAAATGAAATAAGTTATAGGTGGGGGTAGCTTCTTTGCTCATCGTTGTTTTAGTGTACTGAGTACTCTTCATTTCCTTGTATATTATTTTTCTATATCTTCCACATCATAGTCTGCATTGGACAACTGATAATATTGAGTATGAGTTGTTTGTCTTACTGTAAATGAGTTTGCTGTTGGTTTAAAGAATTAGATCTCATGCATATAATGTGTATACTCGACTGACCAAACAACACACACGTGCACACATATATATTCACATTTATATATCACTTTTTTCTGTTTATGGACAAGAATATGAAAAGATGCTATAGTTTGGGAGGGGGGGTTGGGGAAGCATTTAGTTAAGGAGATGAGAGATGGGATGTTCTTTTGTTTCTTACTTCCTAGTTAAGAATGGAAATCCCTTGTTATATCATTGGTTAGGTAATAAGTTTTGCTTTGGATAAGTGGATGTTAAAAATGACAAAGTCTTGTAAGGAAATTTGGTTATAAAGGAATGGTGTGAGTGAGGGAGAAGTGAGTTTTGGGGAAAAGACAAGAAGCCTAAATTAAAGTTTACAAGTGCTTAAACTCATTGAAATTAGAAGAGATGCCTTTCTCCATTTCTATTAGTTTCTGTTAGCAACATCTATAAAGTTCCCTTTCCTCTTCTTTCTATTTTATTTTATAAAATATTTGTGAGTGTCAAAGCTAACTCGGGTAAGATTAAAATTCTTTGGTTGATGATCACTTTATATTATTGAATCCATCTCCCTCTTAATTTTAAAAACAGCTTGCAAGTACTTTTTTACTTATAGACTCATATTATACCCTAAAGCTTTTAAAGCTGCTGCACTATTTTACTTGAATAGAAAATGATGGGAAAAGAGCATTCTCACATTTCCTTGAGATTCTATGTTAATTCTCATTTTCATTTTTCAATTAAGTTGAGAGAATTTGGAGTTTGCCTTTAGAAATCATTCTCTTTATTTTTCCACAAGTAATTTGCTTAAAAATAATTGTCAATAATCAATCAGCCTCAACCTACTTGTCGTGTTAAACTTGTGTTCATCAATGAAAATGATATTATATGTACAAGCAAATTGCAATCACTAGATTTGAATTTATGGATGTCTTCAAGTCTTGTTAATTTGCCAAACTGAAAATATTAATCAATTGGTGGTAGTTTTTCTTAATGCCGTAAATCATAAGCTTAAGTCTTTTATCCTAATAAAACATGATAATTAACGTTATAACTAACACGATTAGACACTAAATTAAACTTTGTTGAATTATATATTTGCATAAATCACGGTGTGATGCTATTAAAATTGAGTTTATTTGTTTATTTATAAAATTAATCAAAATAGAAAACATCGTTGTGCCTCAGTGAAAAAACAGCACGTACAATTAATCAAGCAGGTTTCTAAAATAAAGACCAATGTAAAAACAGTGATTGGATTCCGAGGAAGGAGAGGAGAAGAAGGACAACAACGTCGAAATTTTGTTTGTTTTTAATATATCACAATCTCTCTTCGATTCATTCTCAACTTTTTATCATTGTCTAGTTGAATATTAATATAATTTACAATGGATTAAGGAATTAGAAAATAGCGTATTAAATATAAATATCGAAAATAAAAGAACTATGAAATTTTAAAAATAATAAAGAGTTGTGTTTAACATCATTAATATTTTTCAGAATTAATACGTAATTAACGAGTTTGAATACCTTTTCCAATTATTGTTGTACTTAGAAAATATAAAATTGAAAAGATTGATTTTTAATGAACGAGAAATTTATACATTTCATTAAATATCAAAATTGGTTGGTAACTAATGGACAGAAATTCTCAAGCATGGTAGAACATTGGGTCAAACCAAAGGTGAATAAGGAAAGCCTGGTAGAATATTGGGCCAAGAATGGAATAGCAGCCCAAAATGGTTGTTGTTGTGAACTGGTAGATATATAGCCACCCACAAACTAACCACACTTGTTGGCTATGCAAATACCTTACGCAATGGTTATTATCATTACTAATCAGGAGAAAATATAATATATTCATCCAAAAGATATCCCAATATTAGATTTTTGAATTATCAAAGGAAAAAAAAAAACATTACACTCATGTTATAGTCAACTATTCAAGAAATAAACAACTACCAACATTTTTTTTCCCTTATATATACATATCGAGAGCTCTTTAACACACTTAATTAATCAATACATGGGTCTTGTGTTTTCTCTCTGAAAACACGAGAGGTTGGGGTCCTTCTGATAAGGAGCGTGGGGGGAGGTTGGGCTGTTGCGGAGGCGGAGCTGGTGTTGACTGAGCGGGGTGGTGGTGTAAGTATTTCGAAGAGGTTTTAGGATGGACGCAAATAGTTTTGCTGAGCTTATGAATGGGTTGGTTCTGGCTGAGGATGAGGAGGGG
>JBBMEG010039313.1:0-19752 GCA_037832605.1 Cyclanthera cordifolia | reverse complement strand
CCCCCCCCCCCCCCCCCCCCCCCCCCCCCCCCCCCCCCCCCCCCCCCCCCTCCCCCCCCCCCCCCCCCCCCCCCCCCAGGAAAACGAAACACTTATAATGAAGACTAACACGACTGAAGTGAAATGCCCTAAGGCGATAGACAACATATTCTGTCGACGTAAGTGTCAACAAAATTGGGGAAAATGAAAGAATAAGGCGACAGATGACGTAGTCTATCGTAGGGCTAGACGACAGACTACGTCTTTCGTCGCCTTAAGAGTGAATAGAAATTGGAAAAGTGGAAGGATAAGGCGACTGAAGACGACGTTTGTCGCCTTAGGTGACGACTAAGGCAACAGAAAGTGGTTCTCTCACCTTAGCCTTCCCCTAAGGTGACAGACGAAATCTTCTATCGCTTTTGAGGATGCTGATGCGACGGAAGAAGGTTCCGTCACCTTACCCTTAATTTCTTGCATTATTTTAATTTGTAAATGGCAAACACCATTTTCTTTTTTATTTTTTGATTTTGATTTTGATTTTTTTTTTTCAATTTTAAACTAAAACTAAATGTTTATTTGTAGGCAACTTTCATCAACATTAATAAGTTTACCATAGGTTCAAATCAAATACAAATTTCACTTTTAAGTTCAATATTGAATTAAAATATAGGAGATTAAGCAAAAATAAATTCAATTAATTAAGACCTATTAGTCAATGTACTTAGACGTCTTGCCTTAGTTCATATATTGTAGACGTTTTAGGTTTTTAACTTGAAACTAAATCTATTTGTATGCCTCACGTACTTGTCTAAGTGTACATCTAAATAACTTTGAGTGTATCCCCATTAATCCAATTAATGCAATAAGGCTAAATGACATTTGTATATTAAATGCACAATTAAAAAAAAATAATAACTATTATAAATAAGGGAAATAATACATTCAATGTCTAACCTTAAATATTTATTTTTTAATTACAAAGTATTAGGTCTTTAGAATACAGTTCCTATAATATCTGCATCATAGAATTAACACCTTTTGGACACTAGAAATTCTCATATTGACGTTTAAACTATGTTTTATAGGTGTTTTAACCAAGTCGTGTTTGTTAATTTCATTAAAAGACACTGCTTTGTATTTTCCATTTCTTCCAAGCAAGCAAATCATATCAAAATTACATCCTTTTCTTGAAATTGGTTGAGTGAGTGAACCAGTTTCTTTTAGCTTGTCGCCTTGACAAACCTCTTCTTTTAATTAACCAAAAATAACTCTTGATACGTTTTTTGATGAACTAAATTCCATCCCAACAATTGGCTAATACTTTCTTTTTCAATATTGATAATTGGGAAACACTTTTCTTTTAAACAACTAAAAACTTCACAATTTCGATAGTTAGGCAAGTCAATAGAATAAAAAGAGAATAAGCAAGTATCTATTTCATGACAGGACTATTTGCATGCAGCCGCCACCAAAAATTTTATTTTTTTGACAAAAAAAAAAAAAGAAATACGTGGTTAAAAATGTGGAGCTGCATGTTGCTGGACAACATGCAAGCATTTTCCATAACTTTCTTGACTATCAATGACATTTTTCATATGAATAAGGTCCCGTGTTCATAATAGCATGGTAAAACATGATGGGAAAACAAAATCAATCTAACTAAATATTCAAGATATCATAATAATCTTTCACATAAAAAAGTCTCATGGTTAATGAAGTAATATAAGCTTTATAGTATCATATATATCATGATTTGGTAATCTTTGGATCATAGTCAAACAAGAAGTTTCATAAACAATACAACACATATCATCATCACGTTCACAAGTAAAAGCACATAAATAAAACAATAAAGCAATAAGATCCCTTACCTTGATGTACCTTAGAATCCCATAAATATCTTTAGCATGCATCAACCTATGGAACCAAGAAATCTCAGTTCTGATATAAGCTTACAATAGAAAAATAATTTCCATTTGCTCACTAACAGTTTTTCTGCTTAAATTCCTGGTTGCCAAAATTTGAAACTTGATTTTAAAAATTGAAATAGAGAGTGAAGGAAGAGGAACAAAGGTGTGAGTTGGCGGCTGATTTTATAAAATAAAAAAAGTGAAACCTTAGACCCGGTTTGATAACTATTTGGTTTTTTGTTTTTAGTTTTTTTGAAATTTCAGCTTATTTAGTTCTCAACATATTTTCAATTTCTCTTTAAGTAAGTATATGAATCATGACCAAATTTCATAAACCAAAACACGAATTTGGAAGCTACTTTTTTTTAGCTTTCAAATTTTGATTTTGTTTTTAAAAATACAAGTAAGATGTAGACATTAAAGTCATGAAAATAATGTATTACAAGAGTGGTTGTAGACTTAAATTTTAAAAACAAAAAACAAAAAACAAAAAACGAAATGGTTATCAAGCGGGGCCTTAAATTTTGCGATATATATTGTTCGAAAAAAAAAGAAATATGAAATGAATATTTTGGGAGGAAAAAGATCAAATCAATTTTTTAATGTTTGTTGAAAAAAGAGAGAAAAATGAGAGAGTGAAACAAGATGAATATGTTTCTTTTAAAATGAGAAAATTTGATGATACAAACTTCTCATGGAAGTTCATTCTTTTATACGTTCAAAAAAAATCTATTTGTCAAAACGAGTATAACTTAGCTGACACTAGTGATGTCTTAACATCCACTTAATTAATGGTACGAGTTTCCCCATTCCCCTTGTAGTAAAAGAAAAAAACTATTTAATATGTATAACTTACAGCATTAAAAATTAAAAACTTAAAATAACTTAAAAAAACAAAACTTATACAAAATTAAGTTTGTACATTGAAACTTCAACAATAAATTAAAAAAAAAAACTTAAACAATAAATAAAAAACAGAAAAATCATTTAAAAGAAAAACTGATAACATTCAACACTCCTTGATATTTTTCTTTGTAACCCCTTTGGCGTTGGAAACAAATTACCTACATGGTAGAGCTTTTGTGAGAATATCAAGTTGTTCTTCAAAACTGCAAAAAATAAGTTTGATTTCGCCTTCCTTCTCATCTTCACTAAATAAATGAAATTTAACTTTGATGTGTTTTGTTCTTCCATGTTGTACTGATTTGAAGCAATAACAATAGCTGAGTTGTTATTAAAAAACAATTTTGTTGGTTCTTCAAGTTCAAATTCAAAATCACTAGTGCCTTGTTATTATTAAAAAACAATTTTGTTGGTTCTTATAAGCACCTTACGAAGCCATATTGCTTGATTTGTCCTGATCAAGCTGAAAAATATTCAGCTTCTGCAGTGGATTGGGCCACAACTTCTTGTTTTCGTGAATTCTAAAAAAACAATTCTAGTGCCATGTAAAAAATATATCTAGAAATACTTTTGAAATCATCAATACAACCAACCCAATAACTATTAGATTATTTAGTTAATTCCAAATCACCTGTAAATTTGAAACAAATTCCAAAATGAAGAGTACCTTTTAAATATCTAAGGACTCTATTAGCAATACCAAAATTAATTTCACTATATGAATTCATATATCTTAAGAGCAATCTTGCATTAAACATCAAGTCTGGCCTAGATGCTTTCAAATATAGATAACTTCGTGTAGGACTTCTGTAGTTTGTAGGATTGAAAAGATTCATTGTCTACGTTGCTCTTTCATTGTTTCGGGTGAGTAAATGATATAGCAGGCACGATATTTGTACTTTCATCTCAACTCTTTAAGTTGTGAAGAACTTTTTGAATTCTTTTTTCATAAAGTTTGGTATCTGTTGTTTTGAGTTCAACACTGCTTGCTTCTTGTTTTATTGGCAGATATGAAGAACCTGAAGAAACGACTGGTTGTGAACTGAGTCATAACTTTTTTTATATTTCTTAAGCTAAGATAAGATAGAAACATTTTCTGTTATTGAACAGAGTCATTTTTGTTATTTAGTTATTTAATCCTGAACTTAATTTTAAAACCTTTTCCTTTGTCAAGATACTTAGTTGCACCTGTTTAAAACTGCTGCTTGTATTTCTGTGGTGGGTTCTCAAGCAAAGTATTGCTTACTAACACTTGTTTAAGGAGAGTTCCTAAGTCTTTTCAACCTTAGTTGAAAATATCAGTCTCTGTTATAGAATTTTAAACTCCATGTTCTTCTTTTATCCTATCAAGTATGATTATTTCACTTTAAAGTTAACAATATTGTATTTGTGAGTGCAAGCTTTTACAAAACTTTATTTGATTAAAGTGCTTTTTAAAATAAATTTAAAATATAATTGAATTAGGGAGATTTTTTTTATTGAAGTAAAACAAGAAGCGTTCGAAGTTTGGAGAATTTGAACATGTTGTCATAGAGATATATGCGTTCGATTTTTGGCAAAATATTAGAAGCGAATTATCCCACATCGAAAAGAAGCAAGGAAGTGGTGCGCTACAAGCACTATAAAAGGAGTATGTGACTTTGGTTTCAAAGCATCCCAAGTCATAAGCACTTTAAGCTTGTGTACTGACTCTAGTGAAATTTCTTTTGTATTCTCTTGTGGAGAGTGGGGTAAATGGTGTGACTAGTATAAGCTTTGAAGAGAGTGTTTATGTATTGGGGTCGGGGAGAGAATTCTGTGTGATTGTAACAATTTTTCACATAATGAAAGTTCTTTCTGTCCGTGGTTTTTTTCTGCAGTTTAGGAGTTTTTCCACGTAAATTCTTGTGTTCTATTTTGTTATTTTTCCTTTTAATTTCTCGATTATTTTCTGCTTATTCCTGCGGTAATTAGGGAAGGTTTTTCCAACCATATGTTAATTTGGGCTTAACCTATTTTGATAATGAAAGAAATTTTGGTTGAATAAGAGGTACATTCTTTGTGTTTTTTTTTTTTTTGTATTGTTTTATTTGACTGTAATCTCACATACTGCTTATAAAAGTCTAATTCTCATGATCCTTTTAAGGCATTCAATATGTAATAATATATTATGGCTGATATTAGTGTAATTTCTCAAATTTTTTTATCATTTATGGTTGATAATCTTATTTTTGCATTTTGATTTGTTGAAAGAAAGCAAAAAAATTGGTGAATTTTATGTATTATGAAATTATTGATTGAGTTGTTGGATGATGATTACAACGTATGAAAATTTATGTTGAATTGTGCAGCAAGTTTCGGAGGGAGCGAAGCTGAACCACACGACTAAGGATCCTCTCAACAACAAGTGAACGTTACTTTTAAGGGTTTTTAACGTAGTTATTGATTGAATGATTAACCCCTTCTTTTTAGAGGGGTTTATATATGAAGACCGAAAGGTAGAGATGTTGTGACGGTGAAGGTTTGTTGATTATGTTGTTAAGTTTTGGAAATTGTTTGGTTAACTACCAATAAATGAGGATGTTTAGTATGAAATTTTGAGTCTAGAATGGAGGGGATAACACCAACGTGGACCAGCTATTTATGTCATGGATTTATTATAGTTAGTTGTAGTATCTTGAATTTGGAGTTCTAGAGTTGGATGAGTGAGCTTTTAATTAGAGTATTACTTGGGCGGAGCTGAATGTGTGTGATTGAATAATTTCTTAAATGTGGAAGGTGTCAGTGAATACACCTTCGAGTGATGGTTAGAATGTGAGGAATGTGGTAACGTGTTATTGAGTAAGGCTCGTTACGTTGTGTCTTTGTAGGTTAAAATCTTATACCAATTGAACTGTTGTCTACCAACGTCATACTTGTCCAGTGCGTGTTGCACTTGGCCACATGCTCGTTCAACCTCGTTTCATCATGCTTTTATGGTATTTTTTTTTTATTATTGAATGTTAGGATAGTTTCCTTCATTTTATTTTAGTTGTTGACTACTCGCCATTTTCATATGCTAGGTGTGTCACATTAGCTATGGTCCAAAATTTACTATAGGGAGTATGACTTCTTGAAACTTTCTTCCTAATAAGTTATTATATGATAAATGCAATCATTGATATGTCCCTTGTTGTACCTTGTCATATTGCTTTTAAAGAGAAAAGTATTTATAAAACTCTCTTTCTCCCTTTTTCGAAAACCTTTTCACGACGCTCGTGATAGAGGTTGCACCTGTTGTGCCACCCGCTCTGCCATTTTGGTTTGGCTGACTTGCTTGCCAGGTAAGAGCAAGTGTCGCACAGTCGTCATTCCGCTGCCTCTACAGTGTGACTGTGACAAGTGGTATCGGAGCCTAATTTGGCTCATTTCACTACTACAAAAGAGGGAAAAGGTGACGGTCAATCCAAAATTTTAAAAAAAAACACGAATATTTGGTGTCGGTCTGGACTTTTGGTGTCGGTCAGACCGACACCAAAGGTGACCAACACCATTTCTCTTCTAAAAACCGGTCCAAATACTTTTGGTGTCGGTCTGACCAACACCAAAAGTGTCAAACACCAAAGGTCCAAACACTTTTAGTGTCGGTCGGACCGACACTAAAAGTCGACCGACGCCATTTCTTCTGTTTTAAAATGCATGCCAAATCCGGTTCCCTCTCATTTCTTCTCCCGTTTTCTTTTTCATTTCAATTTTTTCTCCCAAATTTTCATCGAAACCCTACTCACTTTTCAAGCAATTTCTTCTTCTTCTTCCCCGAAAACTCCATCACTTTTCTTCTTCTTCTTCTTAGCTCTCTTTTTTCCTTTACCCGCGGCCAATAACTACATTTCAAGGGTACTAATTTCTTTCTTTTTGCTATTTATTTACAGTATTTTGATTGATATTAGGAAAACAATGGATACACACTAGGAAAGTCGAAGAACTCATAATCTTTGTGTTTATTAGTTATGTTGGTTATGATATAGGGTTTAGGGTTACATATAGACTTCAACGCTTAACTTCACCCGTTTATTCTCTTAATTTGGTTGATAATTTGTAGGTTTGGAGTGCTTATAAAGATCAGAAGCATGACCTTTTCTTGCCATCAAATGCCCAATTAGTTGCTCCTGGAGTTGTTGGTCTAATAGAAAGTTCATCTTCTAGACTAACCTATGCAATTGCTGCACCCCCTGCGCAAAGTTCACAGCCTCCCAATGGAAAATTCATATCCATCATCATCTTTAGGGAATCAAATCTTTGAGTTGAGTGCATAAGTTTTCTATGTTATCAAGTATCTTTTCCAGTTTTTAGCATTTTTATTTGGCTCTTTCAATTTATTTTTCTTTCTTTTTTTTTGAAATGAAGGGGAAAAGGTGACGGTCAATCCAAAATTTAAAAAATAAATACGGATATTTGGTGTCGGTCATGAGCCACACCATAGACTTTTGGTGTCGGTCTTGACCGACATTAAAAGCCTTTGGTGTCGGTCTTGATCGACACAAAAAATCTATGGTGTCGGTCATCTTGCGTGACACCAAAGACTTTTGGTGTCGGTCTTTGCCCGTCACTAAATGTCTTTAATGACACCGGTATTGATGACAGTCGTTCGACCGACACCAAATATTTTTGCTGTCGGCATATGACCGACACCAAAGGTCCGATTTCTACTAGTGTTTGTTGTGACAATGAGTTCACCAGTGATGGATCAGTGGGAAAAGTCCCATGTCGATCTTCGTTTGTTCAACCTGGAAGAACAGATGGTCCACCTAGTTGGAATGTCTTAGTATGTGCAATCCTTGGATTCTCGCCTAAATGAGATAGCTGCCATGGGGACACAGTTGATGCTGTAGCTGACCGCTTAGACTGGGTGCCCGTTAAAGATTTGATGGTGAGGGTAGAGACCCTTGAAGATAAAGCCACACGGTCTGGTGGAAATAAGCATGGAGAAAGCTCGTTAGGCTCTGTTGCTCGCATAGAGGAGCGCGTCGAAACTATTGACAGCGCGCAAAAAATAATGGCTCAGATTGTTTCTGAGCTGTCCTAGGAAATGAGAGTGGTCATTGGCATCATCAGGATAAAAGTAGCTGATTTGAATGCTCGAGTTAATCTCACCATGAGGGTAGGGGGAAATCAAGCCTCAGCTAGAGGCGTCGTTCAAAACAATAATGACAAAGTGCCTAAATTGAAGCCCTTCTGTGGGGTTCGAAATGCAAAAACTTTGGAAAACTTCATATTTTATATGGAACAAAATTTCAAAGCCACAAATACAGTGTCTGAAGACATGAAAGTCACATTAGCAACAATGCATTTGGCGGATGATGCTAAATTGTGGTGGAGATCGCGCTATATGACATCAAAGAAGAAAGATGTACCATTGATAACTGGGAGTTGTTGAAACTAGAATTGCTCTCACAATTCTTCCCCGAAAATGTCGAAGTTCTTGCAAGGTGCAAGTTGCGAATATTGAAGCACACTGGAACAATCAGAGAATATGTCAAACAATTTACGGGGTTGATGGTTGATATCCGAGACATGACAGAGAAATATAAGGTCTTTAACTTTTTCGAAGGATTGAAGCCGTTAGCAAAGGCCAAGCTCTACGAGTATAAAGTACAAAGCTTGACTAAAGCATATGGTGCCCCAGAGAGACTATTTGATTGGGTCAGTGAACCAGCAGACGAGAAGCTTCAAGAGCGAAGAGAAAGTATAACCTCTTGTTTTTAGCTGAACCCTTGTGAAGTACACCCTTTAACTATTACACACTCAGGTATAAATGCCCCTACCCTAAAATCCACCCAGTCTTACACTATTCCCATATTACACACTATGACAAGAGTTATTCTCTCTTGCCTACTTCTAGCCTATGGCTAGGTGTAACAATGGCTTCACCTATCGAGCTATCTTTATAATCTTGAAGAACTCTTTATACTGCGTTTATCGAAAAACTATAACGTTCCTTACCCATGATGACAAGACATCTTACCCTTTAAAGCTATAAGACACGTTTTACATCCGACTTGAGATAAAATATGAGAAACTATAGTCTACCTGATAGCAATTGTAACATCGCGTAGACTACAAGGTTAACATACTATAAATTATAACTAAAAGACAAGAACTAGAGAACCCAGGTCTATGACTCTGGTCCAGCTAAACACATAGCTACAACCACAACCAAGTATGATCACAAAAGACTTATAGAAACCTGTTAGAGTAAACAACATCATAAAAGTGAGTATATACATACAAAGAAAGTAACTTTTATATGTGGTAAACTACCATTTATCAGTAAAAGCTTAAAGATCACACTAGTAATTTATGAACCTGCGCTTCCATATTGTCCATTGTACTCAAGATCTCACTACTGTTAACTATCTGCCACATACCACCTTATCTGACAACACATTTATACTTCAATATAAATACTACTTTCAACACACGTAGCTCTCTAATTAAAGTGTAAAACGCCTCTGCAAATACAGGACATAAGTATGTTACTCATGTACTAACTAATAACCAGCTAACATCACAATTTTTGACTAGATGAGAGCCCCAAACCAAACTAGAAACAAGTGATCCCGCTTACTACAATCCACTTTAAGAAATTTCACCATAAACCCTTACCACCTAGGATAAAGTATAACACCACTTACACTCGGCCACTATCTCTACCCTAATTATCACCTTGCATCCATGGTTAGCATAATATGTGTACCAGTAGGTACTCACTTAGGGAGGTACATTCCAACACACTTTTTTTATTACTTGAACGACCAAATCTCACAGTGATTGTCGTACTAGTCGCATTAGGACACCTTCTAGGTATTCAACAAAGAGTCCCAACCCCGAGAACCAAACTTGATTCCCCGCTCTTCCAACTATCAATGAGAAATATGAAGCTCGCATCTGACATAAATGTTTCATTTGTAATAGAGACATAGTCCTTAACTCAATTGAACGAATGTCTCTAACTCCAATCATCCATCAGTTCACGCAACTTATCACCATTCATCGTTCCATACGACAAATCACATATTTGTATCCTGACGCCATGACTCATAGTATTTCATTCAAAAATGCTTTAACTAACACCTCGAAGAATCGTATATTACTCAAGTGTGCTTTAATATCTTCAACACACAAGTACTACTGCATGCTTAAATGAGTAATGCACACTAACAACTCGTCTTTCACTCAATAAGGAAAACTCCATTAACAACTCACCCAGACTCTCAAATGAGTGGAACATCCTTAGAAATTCACTATACACTCTCAACTGAGTGAAACATTATTAGCAATTTATCATGCACTCTCAAAGGAGTGAAACACTCTAGCAACTCATCCTGCACTCTCAAATGAGTGAAACATTATTAGAAATTCACCCTACACTCTGAAAGGAGTGAAACATCTTTAGTAAGAGTGAAACATTATTAGCAACTCACCCTACACTCTCAAAAGAGTCAAACAATATTAGCAATTCATCCTCACTCTTAAAAGAGTGAATTAACACTCTTAGCAACTCATTCTGCACTCTAAAAAGAGTGAAACATTATTAGAAACTCACCTCGCACTTTCAAAGGAGTAAAACACCTTTTGCAACTTACCATGTACTCACAAAAGAGTGAAATACCATCATCAACTCATTCTACAACTCTCATAAGAGTGAAAGATCTTTAGCAACTCACACTACACCATCGATTGAGTGAAAATACGGTAGAAGCTCATCATGAACCCTCAAATGTGTGAAACATCTTTATAAACTCACCTTGCACTCCTAAAGAAGTAAAATATCACTAACACCTCACAATGCATTCTCAATGGAGTTTGACACCACAAAAACATATTGTATCTTTACAAGGGTGGAACATCACTAATAACTCGTACGTCTCTCAAAAACACGATAAAGTACCTTTAACAAATCATACATCACTCTAAAAGAGCGCAACACAACAAGCAACTCACACTAATTTTCTGAACATTCATTCAAAAAATAAGAATGTACACGACATAGAAGCATAGCTACTTACCTCCAAGCCGAGGTAGATTGTACACATCACCCCACTTCGAGCTTTTGAGCTCCTATAACCTGGAGAGGATAACCCACTCAGAAATGGTATCATCAACATTAAATGAAAAAAAAAAAGAAGAGAAAAACGGTGTCGTTTCTTTTAAAAATAACGAAACACTGCATCGCTTAAGCATGAGTCAGCGATCACGTGTCGCATACCAAACATAGTCTTGTTCCAAGTCATGATATCGGTAGAACTTGGTCAACATTTGACCTTGATCTTCCCTTTCTTTAAGGTCTTACATTATATATATATAAATTATTTCAGCAAATTAATCAAAAATAAAAATTTCCTTTTATAGGCAAAAGACACAAATACCGTTTCTCAATAAATGAACATAAAAAAAGAATCTCTTGATATGGTGAACTTTTTCCAACTTTCGTGATACAAAACTGGGTCCTTAAAAATCTCCACAAATTGTGTCTTTTTCCAACTTTCGTGATACAAAACGTGACCCAAATATTACACAACCAATATAGAGAAAAAAATTACCCAAATAAAAAGGGTTCTTCAAAAGTCGAAAGAAATGAGACGACAGGGAAAGAGAAAAAGATGAACAAAAGAAAACACCTAAAAGTAAGAGAGAAAACAGACGAACAGCGTTTCTGTCAATAAAATAAATAAATAAATGTGCCCACATGTGTAGTTTAATCTTCAGACTTCCTGCAGGAAGTGTTATCCTTTTGTTTTGTTTTGTTCTTCTTTTTCGAAAAAGTTTTATCCTTTTGTTTTAAACTATTACTTTATATTACTTTTCCTGCCATATTGGAGAACAGTTGATTTGTTAGTTATCACATTACTATTTTTTTCAATATTTCATTTTAATTATATACTTACAAAAAAAAATCAATATTAAGGATAAATATAATTAATAATAATCAAATTTAGTTTAAACTGATCATTAAAAAAAAAAAATTAAGCTTTTTAAAAGTACTTTTTCAAATTGAATTTTTAAAACTTTCATGACCAAATTTGTATAAAACTAAAAATATATAAACCAAATGATATTTTTAATGTAATTTTTAATACCCAAAAGTAGTTATTGAGACATTTAAAGAAAAAAAAAATAAAATCTTCTTAAAGAATGTATTGTTTTCAAAAGGAACAGGTAAAGTTTAGGTGTATTATGTTTATTTTTATTTTTATTTTTTAAAGAAAAACTTTTTTTTTTTTAACCAGTCTTGTCTTGCGAAACGATGTAGTTTGTTTGATAGCACGACCAATTTATTCATTGTTGTCGAGTGGATGTAATTCTTAAAACTTGTATACAAATTTATGTTAGGCAGTTAGGTTAAGTTGGGTCAAATTAAGTGAAGGATAATTATGCATTGGTACAAAAATTTGAGTTTTATCTCTTTTATAACTAAACTTATCCAATCAGAGAAACAACCCAATCAAATCTTATACTTTCAAACTAGATTGGATTGAGTTCATCAAATCACATCAATTATAAGTTGGTCAAGACTTGACCATCAATTATAATCCTTTTTCAAATTATGATTTTTTCTTTAACATTATATCGAGATTGCCCCTATTGGGCGGCTTAACGGTCGCCCAAGCTATCTCGGGTCCCTACGACATGATGGAGTCAACCCTAACACATCAGTTACAATGCATGACACCAAACCGAGAGCGATCCAACCTACTAGTGCGCTCTACTTATGTTGTACCAAATTCGACATCACACTACCTAGCAAGTTCTCGCTCAAACTCAAGCAATAAAGAATATCCCGCCGATGCTTGATTTCCACTATCGCACCATATGCATCCTATATCACTCAACTAGGTTACACGTATGGACGACTAGGTCCTTAGGTGATGCCAAGTTCATGAGTGCAGACTATCGACCCTACCCCATAATCAGTCTCATCACGCTTCAGGTGATGTAGAGATCATAGCCCTAATAACGTGGAAAGGCTCTAACAAAAGTACCTCTATCCATCAGCGGACGTTAGGTGCATCCAGCCCTACACTTCTATGGGTCGCCCCCTGACATGTCACACAAACTATAGACCCTATGATCTACTAAAACAACCTTACGGCGGAGAGGAGACACACGAAGGTCGTATAGCTTGCATGCTCACTCTATGAAGGAATGTGACTAGACACTCACAACAACACATTAGGACTTGAAACCAGGTCTTTACAAAGACAAGTATTAGTTCTCCCAACTCATCTAACAAAAATTTATTAGGACTTTACGTTTAATGAAATGTATATTAGAATTTTTGAGGGCCTTATTACAAATACTCTAAAATTAACCCTAAATTTTCCTAAACCCCTCAATCGATTCTGTTCTTCCCCTCTTCTGCGATTTCCCTCTCTATTTCTTCCCTCTCCCGCGTGATCTCTCTTCGACGTACATCTTTCTCTCTCTCGTGGTGCTCTCTTTCCCCCCTTTAAAGCTCGCCTTCTTTCTCTCTTCTCTGTGGTTCTTCAAGTCAGCGGTGGTTTGAGGAATTATTGAATGGCTTAGTGAAGTTTCTGCAGCGACCTTATCTTGATCGGAGGCTTTGATTGTTCGAATCTCAGTTGAGTTCAAGTGCTAGGCTCAAGAATCAGAGGTTACTGTCAGTTTCTTGGTTGATTGAAGTTGTGGGTTATGTTTTCAACTCCTCAAATTGGTTTCTCTCGGTCTTGGTGAATGCATGTTGCTCTGTGAGTTTCGTTCGTTGACGTTGTCCTTTTTGTCTTCAATAGTTGTTGATTCTTAAAGCTTAGAGTTGAATGTGCTTCCAAGTTGTAGTTTGGTTTAGACCTTTGATTGTTAGAATCTGTTGGGAATTGAAGTTGCATTCTAAAAGACTTATTATATGCAATGATTATCAACTTAGCTAGTAAGCACATTTGGACCTATAGATTCTTGGTTGGTTAGTTGCTTGGAAATAACAACCTAGGTGTGGTTATCTTTGGATGTATGCTCTTCTAATCTGCTGAGCTAAAGTCGAGTGAAGAGAAGTGGCTATAAAGTTTTGTCACTTGGTTTGTTAGGCTCAAAGCTCGTGTTCTAAAGTTGCTGAGCGTAAATCATCGAGTGGTGCTTAGAGGTTTATGCGGTGTTGCTGAGCGTAAATCATCGAGCGCGGACAGACGCCGTTGGCGAACAGCGCCTGCGCACAGTGAAGGGTGGCGGCGAGTGCGGTGTCATAGTAGCACTTCAGAGGCAGCAGAATGGCGACTGTGCGGCACTTGCTCTAACTCGGTGAGCAAGTCACCCAAACCAAAATGGCAGAATAGGTGGCACAACAGGTACAACCTCTATCACAGGCGTCGTGAAAATGTTTTTGAAAAGGGAGAAATAGAGTTTTAGAAATGTTTTTATCTTTGAAAGCTATATGACAGAAACAATAAGGGACATATCAAAAATTGCATTAATCATATAATAACTTGATAGGAAGAAAGCTTTAAGAAGTCATACCCCCATATTGTACATTTCAGACCATAATGGATGTGACACACTTGCATATGAAAATGACGAGGAGTCAACACCTAAAACAAAATGAAGGAAACTATCCTAGCATGCAATAATAGCAAAATACAATAAAAGCTTGGTGAAACGGGGTTGATTGGGCATGTGGCATGTATAACACGCACTAGACAAGTATGACCGTCATATTCTCCTCCACTTAAACGGTTGACGACTCTGTCAACCAATTCTGCCCGAACTCAGTAATCGTCCGAGCAACTTGCTTTGCTATCCAAGCGGACCTGAAGGCCTACAGCTTTCTTCCACTTGTCGAAGAACTCTTGTACGAGTTGACTTTGTCCATTGCTTCTGTGTCTTCAGCTAACACTCCAAATGAATTCTTCAATGGGACTGACGAACATGATGCTTCATGACTTGGGACTTGTCGTTCTACTACTATCTTTAAGCCCCTGGGAACTGCAATGTCGGCTATGAACTTAGTGGAGTGTCTCTTCAGACTAACCCAGCCGCTTTCGTACCTTGTTGCATCACCTTGATGACTTGGTACTCCACTTTATTTATCCCTCCACTCTCTCGTGGGGTTATACTCATATCGTCTCCTTTTTTACCAAGGATGGACATTCTTGCAAGACACTTCGTCTCGACTTTCGGCTAGGCCCTTGTTATATCGAAGGCCGGACAAATACCTTATGGTCCCCACGCAGGGGATCACTTCAGTTTCCTTTTGCTCAACCTCGGCTACTGCATCTTTGGCCGACTGAGCTTCAAGTTTCTTGTTCATCTGGAGAGCAATCTTAAAATCTTTAACGATCTCTCGAGTAGGACACTCGAGTACATTATGAGGTCCATCACATAAGAAGCATGATATGTGGCTTTGCTTAAGGTGTTGTGGCCTTTGCCAAGAGTTTCCACTTTTAGACGGGGAAGGTCTACGTTCCCCACTTTGACCACTCGGTCGGTCTCCTCCCCAACTCCTAGGACAGGTTCGTTGAAAATGTATACTGTCTTGGTATAAAGAGGTTATACTTTCTCTTCGCTCCAGAGGCTTCTCGTCTGTTGGTTCACAGACCCAATCAAATAGTCTCTCTGCGGCGCCATACGCTTCAGTCAAGCTTTGTACTTGCTGTTTGTAGAACTTAGCATTTGCTAATGGCTTTAATCCTTCGACAAAGTTAAAAACTTTATCTTTCTCTGTCATGTATCGGATATCAAGCATCAATCCCGCAAATTGTTTGACATATTCTCTGATTGTTCCAGTATGCTTCAATATTCGCCGCTTGCATTTTGCAAGAACTTCAACATTTTCGGGGAAGAATTGTGAGCGAAATTCTTGTCTCAACAACTCCCAGCTATCAATGGTACATCTTCCTTCTTGGATGTCCATATAACGCGATCTTCACCACAATTTGGCATCATCCACCAAATGCATTGTCGCTAAAGTGACTTTCATATCCTCCGACATTGTATTTGTGGCTTTGAAATATTGTTCCATATCAAATATGAAGTTTTCCAAAGCTTTTGTATCTCGAACACCACATAAGAGCTTTGGCTTAGGCACCTTGACTTTACTGGTTTGAACGACTCCTCTAGTAGAGGCTTGATTTCCCACTACCCTCATGGTGAGATTAACTCGAGCATTTAAATCAGGTACTTTTGTTCTGAAGACGCTAATGGCCACTCTCATTTCCTTGGACAGGCCAGACACCATCTGAGCCATTACTTTTTGCTCGTTGTCAATAGTTTCGACGCGCTCCTCTTTGCGGGCAACAGAGCCCAAGGAGCTTTCTCCACGCTCATTGCCACCAGACTGTGTGGCTTTATCTTCACTGGACAAGTATGGCCGTCACACGCGGTTGCCTTTGACACTGGTAGGCGGCGCGACTTGCAATGCGGGGAAGGCAAGGTCGCCGGAACGCTCCCTACAGTAGTGGCCGTCGAAAACAAGAGGAAGAAGGGAAAAGAGGGTGTGGGCCGGAACTTGGAGAAGATGAATAGTTGTGGCGCGGGTTTCTATGCTGGAGAGAGATTATGATTTGGACCAAAAATTAAAAAAATATATTAAATACATTTAAGTACTAGGTTAAATCAACTTCTAAAGAGAAAAATGAGTGTTTATTTTGAGTGGATATGAAGTTGGAAATTCAAAAAGGGATTGAGGTTTTGGAATGGGTTTTTAGCTCAAAATAAAAAGATTTACAATAAGTATCTCTCCAATAAAATTATGAAATTCAAATAAATATAATCCCATTGAAATTTAAACTATTTCATAAACTAATTAAAACTCAATGCTTACTCATGTTAATTAATAATCATAAATTTCATTTTTAATTCCCTAAAACAGATATTTTGTCCTAATAAATTTTAAGAAGTCATTCAAGCCTTGGAGAAAACCAATTTAAAGGTCACGAAATTTTCGGGTTGTTATAATATTCCCCCCTTAGAAGACTTTCATCCTTGAAAGTAGTCTAAGGTTGTAACAACCAACACAACAACGTTATCCACCAGGGGATCTGTACATCCACTAATTCGGGATAGCAACAATCGATGACCCGCAGGGGTTCCACATTTGTACCACATAAGCATACAAGATACGGACACGTATTACTGAATAACACCGCATGAATACATCAAATGAACTAATCATTGCAAATACACCAAACATGGTCATGCTAGCATGATAAAATAAACAATTAAAAACACAGCACAAAACAAATTCAAAGAGGCAACATTCACAACAAAATGCTCACAACAGGGTCATGCACGCAAGATACGATTGATGCATAATAAACAACACAATATGAATTCAACACGACAACCAATCAAAATAAGATGCACAGAACATGATCATAAATGCAACATTATAAAAAAAATGTAAACAGATGCACCTGCATCCTCTGGCTCATCCTCCTTCTGATAAGTGAGAGCAAACACTCCACCATGATGTTCAAGTGGCTGAGCCGAACTGGTCAAAGCAGTATTCCCCTTAAAAAACCTAGCATAGTGGCCTTCTTTGCCACACTTATAGCAAAATCTCCTCTTTGACTCGCACTGTCCGACATGGGTCTTACCACAACCCTCATATAGTCGGGGTGCATGCACGACAATCTCCTGTTGGTCTTGATTTCATTTTCTGCGGTTAAACTTGAAAGTCTCTATTTCATAAGCACGAACCTTTGACCTAGATGGTCGGGTATCCTCAAACTTCCTCTTGGAACTATGGTGGTGCTGGTAAAGAAAAAATCTGTAGTCTCTAAACTTTCTCTCTAGAGTTATAGCTAAATCCACACAATCTCTAAAGGTAGCAGGCTTGTGAGCCAGAACATCTACCTGAAGCCTCATATGTAAACCGTTCAAAAAATATCTTATCTTTTGCTTATCTGTCGGAATGAACTCTTCAACAAAATGACCCATCTTATTGAATCTCAACTAATACTCAGCCACTGTATCGCGACCTTGCTGAATACTGGTGAATTGATTTATCTTATCCTATCTTTCTGCGTCAGTAAAATACTTGTCGTAAAAAGCGGTCTTAAATTGGCCCCAATCCATAGGTCCATCAGTAGGCGTCCTCCTCTTAACCTCCATCTTATACCAAGTCTTTGCCTCACCGTACATAACAAAAGTAGCACATCTTACCATCTGGTCCTCAAAACAGTCCATATGATCAAACAAATCCTCTATATCATTCATCCACCCATCTACTACTAGCAAGTTCATAGAAGAACCGTCAAACTCTTAAGGACCAAACCTTTTGAAATCTTTGATCATCTTGGTGTTGTCAAAAGCACCCGGAATAGTTGTGGTTCTAACTGGCTCAACTGAGGTTAACACCTACGCATGTGCCTGTTGAGTTGCCACTGTTATTCATGCTGTCAAACTTAACCGTCACAAGTTACCTGATGGAGATTGACAGCTGAAGACCATGAGGCACAAAATAATGACCTACAAAGTAAGTCAGTCTACAAAATCTATGACTCTGGGCTCTGATACCAACTGTAACGACCCGACCCAACCATGGGTCCAAACCTAGGACTTTTATCCTAAATGCATGAGTTTTCAACACTTAGATGATGAGGTCATGTTCTTTAAAACAAAAATAATCAATTAAAAGAATTTACTGTCATTAAGTTCAAAAGCTCTAAAAACATGTTATGGGTACCCGAGTAAAAATCCAAAACAGGACATCTTTTTAAGTACCAAAAAGAACACACATGCCCTGATAATATGCTGAAGGGACATAAAGAAAATGAATAGTAAAGAGTGCAACAGTGCCCATGGTCAAATCCAGCTCGATCATCGATCCTTGTACAGACCTGTTATACTTGTGGAATTCTACTGTGGAAATGGTGAGTTTGTGAAAACTCAGTAAGGATCCCCAACTCGTGGTCAGACATGATTATAATCAAAATAAGATATCAACAATAACAATAAGCACAACGGTCACAGTAATATACCTCAATCAAAGGGTACATAGACTCAAGCTCCAATAAACCTTACATATTAAACAAGGTACTCTATGGAACAGCAGTGACAATGCAGTCACCAATAAGAGTCTTGTCCCCTATGGGACGGTGGTGTCAATACACGCATAAAAAATGAGGCTTGTCCTCTATGAGAAAGCGGTGTTGTTACACCCACCAGAAACGAGGCTTGTCCCCTATGTGACAGTAGTGTTAATACACGCACCAAAAAGAGTATTATCCTTATGGGACGACGGAGTAGGCTAGTTTGCTTTGGAACATCCTGGCCTATCACACACCTTAATTGTCTTGCAACGATTCGATAACATCAAATAAGAATTCAAGCCTATGAACATCACCACAACACATAATAGGACATAACCTATCGGTTCAGTTCTATCTCAATAATCTCGAATATGCCAGTCTTTTAAATAATATAACAACATCAAATAAGCAGCATCAAGCATCAACACATCATCATGATTTCAAATAATCGCACATTCATATATAATTACATGTTCAATTTCATCTCAGATAGTCACTACCAAACCAAGCATCGCAATTCATATATGCATCAATTAATTAAGAAATCAACCAATGAGACATCCTATTTCAGTACATTCGTGTATTAAACCACAAGATCTCGAGTTGAGGATATGTTTCTCTTACCTTATGTGATCTCACGAGCGAGGTCCTAAACTCCAAGCCAACGTTCAACGAAGGCTAGCACACGAACGGGTCCTAATAATTTAACGGGTCAAAACTAGCACCTTAGACTCTCGAAAATGGGTTCAGGAAGTCAAAACTAGTAAAGAGGACCTAACTTTGAAAAACGTGTTTTCGGGACCCGCAACTCGGTCAACTCGGTTGACGAGTCAAAGCTGGTCAAACTTGTCCAACTATCTCAAACTATCCTAATCCTCCGATAATTAATCATTATTTTAAAACTCCACTAATTCAATTTGATTTACAAATAAATAAGTAAATAAACATATATATAAATA
>JBBMEG010039302.1:0-19756 GCA_037832605.1 Cyclanthera cordifolia | reverse complement strand
TTTACAGTTAGAGTTTTGAGACAAGATGAAGACCGAGTTAAGATAAAGATTGAATTCAAGGTTAAAGCTTGAGTTTCCAGATAAGGTTAAGTTTAAGGCGTTACACGTAATCATGTTACTTCGTGTTTCTATGATTATGTGCATGTTCTTGTTAGATCCCGTGCTGAGATCCCTTACTGAGTTTTCGCGAACTCACCCCTTTCTATTGTGGAACCCTTTCCAGGTACTTACAGCTAGACCGGGATGGCTGAGCTGAGGCTGTTGTGACCATGGGCAAGCTGCATTAGGGTTTTTAAGTTTGTTTTTAAGTTATTATTTGATTTTACGGTTTAAAGCATGAAATCGATTTGAGGCATGTTTAGTATAGGTTTTCAATAATGTTTTACTATTTTCTTCGGGTACCCTTAAGCTATGTTTATGTTTTCCAAGTGCTTTTGAATAAATGCAAATGTCTTTTAGCATGTATTTGTGAATTTTTAAAGAATTATTCATGCATAAGAGGTTAAGGCCCCGGGTTTAACTCTGTGTTGGGTCAGGTCCTTACATACAATACTGAGAATTGGTGGCGGCGATGACTGCAACATTTTAAGCGTGCCACCTATACCTCAGACTTAATAAAAGTTCGATG
This sequence comes from Cyclanthera cordifolia, assembly GCA_037832605.1. NCBI lineage: Eukaryota > Viridiplantae > Streptophyta > Magnoliopsida > Cucurbitales > Cucurbitaceae > Cyclanthera > Cyclanthera cordifolia. The sequence goes on along the minus strand of JBBMEG010039302.1, from coordinate 19,128 downwards.
ACTTGCGATTAAGACGACATACGTGTTGACGATGTACATCTTTGGAGGCACGCACACATGCCCACCACTATATATACCTCTTTTATTTCTAATGCGTCGGTCGTCAATTGTTATTTATGACTATGTTTGGCTTTTAATCCGTGTGTCGTCAATTGCTATTTTAACCCGCTCGTTACTAAAAATATTATTTGAATTTTTAAAAAACATTTCTCGGGTGGGGTCCATGATTTGTTGTCATATATAATATATTTTGTTCAAAATATATTAGGGTTTAGGGTCTAAAAATATTTTATGATTTGCATATTCCAATACAAATTTACCATGAAATGCCTGCCAAACAAAATAAATTTTCCAACACCAATCATATTTTTTTAAAACAAATTCTAACTTATAATTACCAAGGTAGACATAATATCAATGTACATAAGAAAGAATATATGTTAGAAATACGAAAGAGATATATGAAAAGAATATAATTAGATGATTATAAAAAGATATAAAATACTAACACACCTACCTATTTATTAATCCATCTACCCTCACAATCACTTTTGATATAGTTCACTGAGTCATCATCGACAATATTATGCAGTGTATCTATGACCATGTACCTATAATTTTGGCCGATATTCACTTGATCATTAATATGTTCTTCAACTATTCTTTGTGAAGGTGTTAAATCCACCGACCAATGAGAATGAAGCCGATCTTTTTATGCAGAACACTTGCTTGGCTTGAGTGGCTAAAATGAATGAGTTGGATTTATGTCTGATGCGATTAAGGTCTACAATCGTAAATTCATTGTCATCTACTTTAATTCCTCCATTGTTTTCCACCTAATCACATTTGAATAGGACGACTGTTAAACTATTGTAATCAAGTTCACATATTTTTTGTAGTACGCCATAAAAAGTCACATCCGACGTGATCAGATTTTTGTCCGAACTAGATATTTCCAAAGTTTGAGTTAATATCATAACTTCATTATTTTGCACACTTCTAAGATTATCACGTTTCTTTGGTGTTATTGAATATCATTAACCATGTAACTATTGTCAGTGGTCACTTCTAAAACAGGTCCTTGTGATATCCACCTTAACGTAGATGATATAAAACTGTTTCATGACCCTAAAGCGAGTCCAACTCGATCACGCAACCAACGGCTGAATTTGCGATTATGTTCATCTTGAAGCCACTTTTTATTTCTAGACATATGGAAGCACGTAATTTACGTTATGTAGCACATACAGATGAGCTTGATCAATTAAATCCTTAGTTGGTGTTTTATACTTTGCGGCAGATAATGATCGATCGATATCTTTTTCTTTTAAGTTCGATGATTGCAATCCTACTGATTCAACATTGTGTAAAAATTCAGAACTAAACTCTATCGACTTTTCCAATATGTAATTTTCTCTAATGCATCCCTCAGGTCGATATATATTACAAACATAAGCTTTCAAAACTTTCATATATCTTTCAAAATTCATCCACCTTAAATAAACTGGTCCGCAAAATTCAATCTCTCTTACAAGATGAAAAATAATGTGTATCATTATTGTGAAAGATGACGGTGGAAAAAACTTTCTCTAACATGCATAAAGTGATGACTACATCATCTTGCAATTCTTTCAACTTAGTTGAATCGATCCACTTACTACATATAGCATTGAAGAAGAAACAAAGACGAATGATAGTATATCTAACGTGTTTAGGAAAAATACCACGAATTGCAACCAGTAGTAATTGTTGCATCAAAACGTGATTGTTATGAGATTTAAGCACGTAGAGTTTCAAATCACTAAGCGACACTATTTTGGTGATGTTTGATGAATAGCCTTCAGGCAGTTTGATTTCAAATAAAGTTTTATACCTACTCATTTTCTCCTTTCTTTTTAGTGTGTAACATGCTGGAGGCAAGAACATCTATTTCTCTTCCAATTTTCGGCTAACTTTGATATGATTTTCAATTCAACCAAGTCTTGACGAGTTTTTAATCTATCTTTTGTTTTTCAAGGAATATCAAGTAACATTTCGATAAATTTTTGAACAGGTGTTCTTCTCAACGTGCATTACATCTAAACAATGCCGCACTTCAAAATATTTCCAATACACTAATTCGAAAATAATGATTTCTTCTTCCAATAAGTATTATCATACTATTTTTTTTTTCGTCATTTTACCGTAAGTATATTGAAGAGTACTAACTTGTGCAAGAATCTCTTCACCGCTTAACGGTTCAGGGGCCGCTCCTATTTCTTGTTTCTCATTGAATGCTTTCTTTTATCTTCTATACTGGTGCTCGATAGGTAGATATCTACGATGTTAGAGATACACCACCTTTTTACCTTTAGGTAAATAAGTAGGTTATATTTTCTCTCCCCATACATGACATGCATGAAACCCTTTTACAGTATACCCACAAAGATTACCGTATGCTGAAAAATTATTGATGGTTCACAACAAAATTTCTTTTAAAGTGAAACGTTGTTGTTGATGTGCATCAAAACATTCATACCCGTATCCCATAGTATTTCTAGATCGTCGACTAATGGAGGTAAATTAGACATCTATGTCATTTCTTGGTTGTTTGGGTCAAGAGATTAATACATTTAACATCAAGAATTCACACTTCATGCACAACCATGGAGGTAGATTATAAGTCACCAACATAACTGGTCAACAACTATATCTTGTATTTTGATCACCGTGCGGATTGACCCCATCTGTTGATAGTGCTAAAGAACCCGTGACCGTGATGTTGAATTGGATTACCTCCAAACAATGAAATCAACCCGCCATTGACCTTAATGTTATACATTTGATTGTTTTAATCAACCTAAATGTAATTTTTAGTTGCGACATTATATTGTCTCCAATCAATACAACGAGCAATTCAATGAATGCCATAAAGAGTCTTTAATCAATGATATTTTGAATCATTATATCAGATGGTCTTCAATAACTCTCTCCATTCAGTATCAGAAATAGTCTTTAATCAAGGCTCTTTCCAACAAGCCACAAACATCAAATTCAAAATGAAAAATTTTAACACACCTACGTGCTCAAATTGATCCTTCTAGTTTCTTTGGCCAACATTTTTTCTTCTTCTCATAATTTTCATCTTCATTTTCTGCCATAAATTCTTCAAAATATCGATAAAACCTACAAAAATTCTAGAATTGTCAAAGTTTTTTCCTAAATCAACGGTGTAATTTTTTAGATGAATTCCTATACTGTCTAATATGGTATTATAACCTTTTAAATTCAAACGGGTATTCGGTATAATATAAATAAAATTGAATCCAATTCAAGATTGGTGAACCCAAAAGTTTCATCATTTTGAAATGCATCTTGATGGTCCATATTGGAGGGTAAAAAATATCCTAACAAATTATAATATAAGTATTTAACAATATGAATGACAATGCTTCAACACCTCTCTCTGAAGTGAGATTTTTTAGCATCATCAATCGATCTAAGCTAATTCTAGCTCAACTACGTACTTAAACAACAAAAACATAACAAGTCTAGCTATCACTAAATCAGTTATAAGCTATAACCACCCGAGGCTTAATAACTGCTAGACTCTCTAGAATACTCTAACGTGTTGTTACAGGTGCATGCATTTCAAATACCTTAAATGAAAATAGTTTAAAACTTACAAACACAAGTGAACTTTGAAAATTGTAGAAATAGTTTAAAAACACTAGTTCAAATCCATAAAATTATAAAATAAATGTGATGATGCAAGAAAATGAGTTAGTACTAGAAAATGTAAGGGGGTAATTATATCAAAATCTAACCAATAAGGAGCCCTACCATGAGGTTAAGCATGTCAGTAGAAACAATCATAAATATACGAAACTAAGGCTAAGTGCCTAAAGCACGAGGGCACATGCCTGACCCAGTAGTTGGCCACAAGTAGGCAAAAAGCAAGGACAACTTGGGGGTTGTCAGTCAAGGGCAGACCCGAATACTGAAGGCATACACAAATGCCTGGGATGAATCTAACCTCTATTTGGTGGATCCAAGAGGACAAGCTCACACAACGCTCACTGAGGACAAAGTCTTAGGGGATTTCAGACAACGTCCTAGAGGATTTCACACGTCTTAAGGAATTTCATACACAAATGACCTATGAGGAATGTTAGGGGCTCCACATAGCTCCCTAGCCTTAGAAGAACCCTTGAGGGTTACACGTAGATCCATAAATTTAGAAGAACACTAGGGGGTTACACATAGCTCCCTAGCTTAGAAGAACATTAGAGGTTACACATAGCTTCCTAGCTTGTAAGAAATACTACGGGTTACACGAAGCATCCAAGGTATCCTAAAACAAGTTAAATGAGCATATCTATGTTTATGTTGAGGAGGGAATACCACGAAGTAAAATGAACATCTCTTTGTCTCTGTTGTATAAGAAATACCACGATCAACAAGCAATAGGACCAATAAGAAAGATGTACTACGACAAGATAACTATCAAGGTAATGAATGTTCAATGTCCTATAGCATTGAACAATAAAACATGATAGGAAAATAGAAATAACGTCCTAGCCACTTGTTCAACATGTCATACTATCGAACAATAATTAGCACATGGAATAGATCACTGATACATGCAACGAGTACTCAGAGTAACATACATTTCTAAGTAACAATTAGAAAGTAACACAAGGCAAAACCATAGTCATGGTTCCTAATGTTTAACCCATAATAATCATTAGAACGTGCAGTACATCATATAGTCGCAAACATCATTAGTATATACTAGATAAATAAGTGTTGACTATCCATGTAGCAAAGACATAATTAGTAGAATGAAACAAGCGCACACGGACCTAACATCTCAATCAATAGTTTGTACATGTATTGTCCTAGACATTTTGGCCCAACGAACGTGCATGAAGTCAAGAAATCAACACAGCACAGATGCTAGCATTCATGGGATAATCATGCATCATGAATCATATAAGCTTGTTAATTAACAAACTAGTGTATGCATGTGATAATAAGGTATTACGATTCGTACTTGCATACGTTTGCGAAACTACCTAACACATTTAGGAGATTCTAAGTCTTTATGAGCATACATCGAGTCAACAAATACGTATTATCGTAAATCCTGACGTTGAACTACAAATATGCTTGTAACCACAAAACTCAGATCATAGTAAGATTCCTTACTTTCTTGACAATTTGACCGAAACACCAAGACAACACACAAGCTAACGACGAATTCCGAGATACACCTCTAAAAATTCATCGTAGAATAAAGGATCCAATATGTGGCCTCAGATTTTCAAATACTCTCAAAGCTCCAAAGATTAAATGGAAAAAGTACACTATGGGAGAAGCAGAAGGTACACGAAGATCAAGACTATAAAACTCACTAGAGGTTAAAGGTTGGAGACAACAACGCCAAGCATCTCTGTAGGGCTGCTTCACAAGCGACACCTTCCGCTACGTCTTGGCGACACCTCAGTTCTCTCACTCAAGTTTGCAACTGGCAAAAAATGCACCCACAAGCTTAGATTTGAGAGGAAAGCATAGTGAAGGAGAATGTAGCCATTCGCCAGACGACAACCTTGATCAGAAATGTGAATGAAGGGGGAACGAAGTGGAAAGAGTTTGATCGACGGTCGAGATAGCGATAGGTGAACGGTAAGGATGAGGGTTGAAATTAAGGTGCGATCTTCGTGCAAAGGATCTAGCCGCTTCCTAAGCACCGCGTGACTCTAATTTGGAGATTCGGCCAAGCAAACGATTGGGGACAGATTGATGGGTTCTTAAGTCTTTTCAAAACAATAAAAAAAGGGAGAGATAAAGAGCTTGATTTTTAAAATCAAGAGGAAGAATAATATGTGGGGGAAGATGCCGGGGTGTGTTGAATAAGGGAAAACTAAATGGGTTATATATATCATTATTTTTATTTTAAGTTGTAACTTAAAAAAACTTATTCAAAACCCTAATTAAGATTCTAAAATTAGAGACAAGTAATTAAATTATTCAAAAATTTCATACCTTAACAACCACAAGTGATAAGTTTGAAAAAATAACCAAAATAGTTTGAAAAAATAATTTAGATTTTAAGGTTATTGTTGCTAAGATTATTATTATTACTATCATTACATATCCATTTACTTATTTATTCTCCGTTCACAATCAAAATAAAAAAAAAACATGATCACTATAAGATTTAACCACCTACACTTTTTCCTAAGCTTGTATATATAGGAAGGAGCTTATTCTATCTAAGGATGAATTCTTCTGTACAAATGTAGTGAATGCATGTGAAGGTTTTTTTTTTTTCTTTTTTTTGGGTCTATAATTTTAAACAGAAATGAAAATGAGTAATAAGAACTTATCTGAGTTTTGTGGATGTGGTCCTACATTTTGTTGAACCACGTATGTCTTGCGTGTTGATCTTTTTAGTTCTTCATTCTTTCGTCTGGTTTTGTATACTTCCATCTAGCATGTCATACAATTGTTGTTCCTTGCACATAATTAAAAGAAGTTAGAACTGTAGCTAATTCAAGGTTCAAATAGAAAGAACTTGTGTTTCTTCCTCTGATCTGTAACATACAAAGAAAAAAAAAGTGAGAACGAGAAAGGAGAAAGTACCGTGCTAAGGAATAAGTAAGAAAGAAGCCGAGCTTTGGCATAATGAGAGGCGAGAGATTTTTGTTCAAGCCCCAAAATTAATTCTCAAGGGAAGAACTCTACATCTTCCTCATTATATGGGAATGGGAGAATTCCTTCTTGTGACGTTGCGTTCCTAGCGACTCACTACGACAATCTCTAACATGGGAGGCTTATTGACTCAACTCTATTTGGTTGGTTTCATCCATGCACATCAAAAATGCTTTCATAAAGTAAGTGTTTACAACCCATTCAGAATTAAGTTCATATCGACATACAACCATCATTAATGAAGTAGCCAATGCAGGTATAACAAAATTACTAGACCGATCATACAACTTCTAGTCCAGTCTTATACAAAAACTTATTTTTGCATAGGCACCACCACTCACGTGTTTCCACATGAACTACAAGGATCAAGTCATTTGCAACCTTTATAGAGCAAGCCATACCAGTAGTGTCACTAGGACTTAGGTGTTGATGGTTTAGTCTATATATTGTAGACGTTTTAGGTTATTAACTTAGAACTAAATATACTTGTATGTCACACATACGTGTCTAAGTGTTCATCTAAATACCATGGGCTTATCGCCAATTATCTCATTTATGTGTTAAAGTTGAATGACGCTAAAATAATAAACGCATAATTAATGAAAACAATAACTTTTATTAATAAATGAAATATAACATTGAATGTTTGACATTAAATGTTCATTTTTTAATTACAAACTACTAGGCATTTATGACACAACCCCTAACAGAAAGTATTAAACTTTCTCTAATGCAGAAAATTACAATTTTAACCCCTAATAAGCCAATATTTATAAAAGTGGCCCAAGGGATAAATTGAACAAAATACCCCTAAGGTTAAAACTTCCCAAAAACCTTAAAAAACTTAAAAATAATACTTAAAGTGTGGGATCTAAATGCAAGACTTCACATTCAGATTAGCTAACTGAAAACTGTTTTAATTCTTGAAGAATAAAAGCTTTACGAGATCTAAAAAACATGGTAAACTTGAAGAAGGGACATCTGCAACCTCTGCCACATTAGTCCCTAAAAAGAAATCTAGAAAAATTAACCAGCCTAACTTCTTACAAGAATATCATTGCAGTATAGTCTCAAATATAATCCTTTGACAACTCTCAACATAGTCTGCTGCTCAAGTTTCATCTGTGAAAATAAAAATGTTGATCCTAGAAATTGAAATTGCAATGGTATTGTTATTTCTTCAAGCATTCTCTAGTCATTTATAACGTATATGGTTTCTACCATCTACAATTTTTCATTTAACAAATTAAAGTTTATGGGTATTGGCTTCTCCCTCCCAAGCCCCATGAGGGTCACGTTGCTACCTCGAGCTCCAAAATCGAATGATTTACTACTGTATCTCAGCTCTCTAACTAGTTAGTGAGGTTACATTGCTTAACCGTTCCAAAATGGTAGATAACTGATTCAAGGTATTTCAATAGTTCATTATCTATCTCTCATCATAATGGATCGAACAATTAATATGTCAATTAACAATTATCTTGCTCTAATTTTCTGTCAACATAATAAGTAAAATCTGTGGATTTCAGAGCATCATACCACATGAATTGTGAGATAAGTATTTTTCACTAGTTCAAGTCACTACCATATCTCTTATCAATTCGAATAACAGACAGATCTCTTTCTGAAGTTATAGGAACATGGTCTGTAAAGTAGTCTAATGATCTCCTACTCTCGCATGTTCTTTATATTTCTAAGTTAAATTGCAACTGGATATCAATCAGCAAACTTATAAGGGATTTGAGTTGTGTATCTAAATTTTATTCAAACATGTGTGAATTAAAGGAGGTTAGTTCAACGGGGGTGCTTGGCAATGCTAAACAACATGGTGGCCTCGATCTTCTTGAGGAAAAGCATTCTTTAAACTCGTCTTTCCACCTTTGTTGTGATTATTCTCCAATTTTGTTAGTTTTATTCTTAAGTCTACATCCTCTTTTAGATCCTTTTCAAGTAAAAGTCAAGTTATGTTATGACACTTTCGTCTAGGTCATCCAGACTTTCCATACCTCTAAAAATTGGTGCATCACTTATATATTCATTAATATAAACTCGAGCCTTTTCTAATGAGTGATTTTTCAACTATCCAAAACACGTAAGAATTGTTTATCCTAGTATGTCCAACAAATCTTCAAAACATTTTTTAATCATTCATAGTGATATTTTAGGACCGTCTAGAGTTAAAAATATATTAGAAGCTAGTTGGTTCGTAACTTTTATTGATGACCATATAGACTAACTCGACATATCTCATACAAGATAAATCTTAATTAACAACTATCTTTCAATCCTTCTATTCAATGATTTTTATTCAATTTTAGAGAAAAATCCAAGTTCCCAAGTCTGACAATGCTCGAGAATATTTCTATTCAATTATTGGAGCATTTCTTTCCTATCATGGCATCAATCACACTAGCTCATGTGTGGACACTCCTTAACAAAATTGGGTTGAAAAAAGAAAAAATAGACATCTTCTTGAAAGGACTCACTCGATTATGTTTGTGCATCATGTTCCTTATCAATTATAAGGAGAAGTCATTCTCACTACAACCTATCTTACAAATCGAATGTCTATCGGAGTTCTAACATTTGAAGCTCTTAAAGATGTTATTCTCAAAATTCACGCACAACTCAAATGTTTTCATCACATTTACCTCATCGAGTCTTTCAATTTTCTTATTGGGAATAATGGGGTGGGAGAATGCATTATTAGCGTGGGTTGAATTAATTAACCATTGATCAATATATTTAATCTACATGCAAAACCCTTAGGTGATTGGTTCGTTATAAAACATAAGGCTTACGTTTAATGACATCTTTGATTAATTTTGGCAGGTCTTTATTGTTGAGTAGATCGACTATTCCTTTAGTCAAATTTGATTGGTCTCCTCCAATCTTCCAAGCTATGACTCCTTGCTAACATCGAGTGGTTGGTGGGAAGTCTTTTATAGATTAAAGAGTTGGGAGAATTTTGCCAAAGGTTTGACAATTTTCACATTAATTAATCGAATTAATTAACTTTAGTAAATCCAATTAATCTACATGAAATTTACCCTAGGTGATTGACATATTGTAAATAAAAATTCACCTTAGTTGACGCCTCTGATCAATTCTGGGAGGTTGGTGCTTGGTGAGAAGCTTTTCAGAGAAGGGAGCTTGGATGTATTTTTCTCTCGAGAAAAAAGCGAAGAAGTCAATTGCAGATATGTTTCTCTATTTGAGAATATGCCTCGTATTTATAGTAGAAAAATGAATATTTAAATTAGAAAAATATAATATCTTTTACTATCAAATAATAAAAGATATCAGAAAAAATCAAAGTTTTTCGTCCCAATTTAAAATTAGTTTTATTTATTTATAATTGATATTTATCCAATAAAACTCAACTTCATAATATATCCAATATATTATAATAAATAAATCTTTACAACTAATATATCCAACATATTAAATTTTCTCCAAATAATAACTATCTAATAATTATTAACTCAATTACTATGTCCAACATATTTAATTAATATTCTTCATTTAATATTTATCCAATAATTGATAAACAAATATGTCTAACATATTTATTAATTTTTCTTAAATAATTAACCAATAATTATTTAAACATTAAATATGTCCAACATATTATTAGTTGGGTTCTCTCAATAATTATTCAATAATTTTTTGTAATTAATTTATCCAATAAATTAATTTATCCTTTATTAATATTTAACCAAAATATTTAATTAAAATATCCAACATATTAACACTACTATTAATTATGTTCAACATAATTAATTTGTGAATTTGAACTCTTTAATATCATTCTCTAATAAAAAGAGTGTACCAACAATTGAGTTAGCCCGGTGGACCTATAGATTGGAAGCTACAACGACTTGGGATCTTATCCCTGCTCATTAACATCGGACTTATTCCACTAAAGGCATGTGCTGAACTCTTTTGCACTACAAGTTAACGTCCACGAATATAATCGGTCTTCTGTCATATGATCCTTCACGAGCTTGTTCGTAATTCACAGTGGGGACAAGAAATTTGTTTTATCCCTGTTATTAATTACATCTTTCTTTTTAAGCGTCATTGATTCCTCTAATGAACAAGTTGTTTATAGTCACACTATAAATTAGTGTCCTCTCGGGCCAATGAGAGGCGATCATCCTTTGTTCAAGTTCTAGAATCAGTTCTTAAGAAAAAAACTCTACATCTTTCACAATATTAGGAAAGACGTGAATTTCTTCTTGTGACGTTGTCTTTCCAGCTACTCACCACGACAATCCCCAATTTATGAGGCTTATTGACATAATGTTGTGTGACTGGTCTCACCCATGACATCAAAGGACGCTTTCATAAAGCAGGAGTTCGCAACTCACTCAGGATTAAGATTACATTGACATACGATCATTCTTAAAGTAGTTGATACGAGTATATTATGAAAATTACTAGCTCGATCATAAAACTTCTAGTCTTGTCATATGTAAAAAATTCTTTTTGCATAGGCGCCCTCACTCATATGTCTTCACATGAACCAGGATCAGGTTGTTTGCAACATTGCATAGCGGGTCGCACCCATAGTTTTACCAGGACTTAGGCACTCTAACCTTCGTCCATATACTGTAGAAAATTTAGGTTATAAACTTGGAACTAGATCCACTTGTATGTCTCACATTTTTCCAAGTGTTCATATTAATAACAAAGGGTTTATCGACATTAATCCAATTAATGTGATTAGGTTGAATGACGTTTGAAATTAAATACGCAAATTTATAAAAATAATAATTTTTATTAATAACAGAAACGACATTAAATATCTAACATTAAATGCTCGTTCTTAAAAAAAAACTACAAACTCTTCAGGGCACAACTCCCAACATTTTCAACATTAGAATGGTATTCTCACTATGAGATTGATAAAAATAGAGAACCTCAAAAGTCTCTATTTGTAGCCTTAGTATGACATTCAAACTAGGCAAGAATAATTCTTTTAATATATTATATTAAAAGATATTGGAGAATATCCTCTATAATATTGATCTAATAAATATTTGCACCTTCTTCATGAACATTTTTCAAAAATCCCATCCCACCTTATATGGGACAAAGTTCCCTTCCCTTTTATGGAAGAGATTTTTGAAAACTCCAACATATCTCATATGTTTGTTTATTTTGTCTAATTGATATTTATCCAAAAACAGTAAATAAAATAATATATCAAATGTATTATTTTATCTCATTAATTCATTGTCTCATTAATAAACCAATATATTTTATCTCTTTTAAATAAATAATTATCCAATAATTATTAACTTAATTCTACTCAATTAATATTTATCCAATAAATATTAATCTATTAATATATCAAATCTATTAATATTTAGTTTAATAAATAGAATAGTTATCCAATAATATATCTAATTTATTATTTATCTCATTTAATAATTATTAATATATTCAATATATTATTAAAAGCTCTCTCAAATAATTATTTAATAATTATTAACATAATTAATTTATACAATATATTAATTAAGTCTCAAATTTTTTTATTCAATTAATATTATTTTAATACGATAAATATATTAATATTTAGTTTAAGAATAAAACTATAGCTTCTTTTAATTAATTAAGGCCAACTAATCAATTAGTAAGTTTGATTACTTCAAACTCACATTCTAATTAAAAGTGTCCCATCAAATATGAGCTAGCTCTGAAATTGGTGTATCTAAAGATTGAAAGTTAAACGACCCGAGATCAAATCCTTATTCGTTAACACCAAGATTATTCCACTAAAGACATGAGCTGAAATCTTTTGCACTATTGGATAAGTTATGTCCACAGATATGTAATTGGTCATTTTCTAAATGATCAGTTTATTCGTAATTCACTGTTGAGACAAGAGATCAGTTTTATCCATGTGATTGCATCTTTCTCCTTAAGCACCACTAATTCTTCAAATAAACAAGTTATTAATGATCCAACTATAAATCAATATTCTTGTGGGCTTGTGAGAGGCAGGTACCCAATCTATTCTTTAGGGACTAACTCATTTACTTCCACAATAATAGGGAAAGAATAAATTCCATCTGGTGATGTTGCATTTTCAACTTCTCACTATGACAATCTCCAACGTGGGAGAGGCGTATTGACCAAATGCTATTTGGCTGATCACATCTATGAACATCAAATAAGGCTTTCATAAAGCAGGTCTTCACAACCCACTAAGGATTAAGGTTATACTAGCATATGATCATCCTAGTGAAATACTTTAGCGATGTCTATAAAGAAATTAATAGATAGATCATAATATTTATGTTTTACTCTTATGCAAAAACCATTTTTTACATAGGCACCCCCACTAACATGTCTCTACATGAGCAACCAGGATCATGAAATTTACAACCATTGTAAAACGGGTCATACCAACCGAGTTATGTACTTAGGCGCTCAGCCTTAGTTTATATACTGTAGATTCATTTAGGTTATTCATTTGGAACTATATCTACTTGTGGAAGTGTTCATATTAATAACATTGGGCTTATCGCAATCAATCCAATTAATATGATAGGGCATGATGATGTTTATAAATTAGATGCGAAATAAATGAAAATAATTAATATTTATTAATTATAGAAAACGACTTAAATGTCATACATCAAATATTTATTTTTTTATTTATAAACCACTAGGCCGTTAGGGCACATACCCTAACCGTTCTTCCTTTATTCATAATCGATGGGCTCTCCAATCAAAACTTGACTCAAAATTCATCAAGTGCATTTTTAGGTTACTCATCAAACTAAAATGGTACAAATGTTATTCTCTTATCACTAGAAATATGTATACATCTATGAATGTTAGCTTCTTGGAAAATCAATTTGTTTTCATCGAGTCTCAAGTTCTTGGGAATGTGAAAGAATTTGATCCTCTAAGAATTTAATCTTTAAAAGTTTGTTCTACTTATGTCACAACTCTTATACCCATCATGTATGAATTACGAATTAATCCTGAGCTACCACAAGATGCACCCCTAAACTACCAGATGACCCACATCAGCTACTTATTGATCAACTATTTTTATGTCTGATTAACCTATTGTTTTTTAACTTGAAGTCTCCAAAAGTCAAACCCCTATTCTTTATACAAGAAGAAAAGAGGCTAGCATACAAAACTTAGAACGTCAGCAACCTAAACTAGACTCATCCTTTTTAAGTCTCTCTAATGAAAATATTATTTCTATGGTTTATTTGATTGATGATACGAATCTACCAATTGCTCATAAGAAATGTGTCAGAAGTTTTACCAATCACCCATTGAAAAATATTTCAAATATGAAAAATTACTTTTGTCTTGTCAAACATTTATTACTCAGTCAAATAGTATTCAAATTCCAAATATAACTCAAGATGCACTCAGAGATTTCAAATTGAAAAAGGTCGTACAAGAAGAAATTAATGCTCTTGAAAATAATAGAACGTGGACTCTTAACACACTTCATTTTGGAAAGAATCATGTTGGTTATAAAAGGATTTTAACGGTTAAATACAAGTAAGATGGCAATATTGATAGATATAAAGAAAGACTTCTTGTGAAGGGTTTCACCTAATCAGGTATAGATTATATGGAGACTTTTGCTCATGTTGCAAACATAGTACGATACATGTTCTATTACCATTAGAAGTAAATCTTGATTGGACTCTTCATCAACTATTAGTCAAGAATGCATTATTGAATTGAAATCTCGTAGAAGAAGAAGTTTGCATGAACATGCCACCTGGAATGGAAAATGAGTAATAAAAGATTGGTATACAAGTTTAAGAACTCATTATATTGATTAAAACAATTTCATCGGCTTGGGTTTGACAGATTTGCTAACGATATTATTACAAGAGATGGTCTAAGTGAGATCCATAATCTTAATCATTTGAATTTGAAACCAAAGACTTTGTAATTGACATGGTAAATTTTGGGTGTAGACCTGCTGAAACACCAATGGAACCAAATATTGTCAAACCTTAAAATGAAATATGCTATTCCAATTGACAAAGGTATGTGTGAAAGACTTGTGAGAAAGTTGATCTATTTGCCACATACACTAGGCTTGATACGCCATACTCAATTAGCATTGTTAGCCAATTCATGAACAATTCAAATGAACATCATCTTAGAGCAATTAAGGGAATTTTGTGATACTTAAAAGGCACACCAACACATAAGTTATTGTTTAAAAAATCATCAAATCGAATGGTAGAACTTTATGCTGATGCTTGTTGTGATGTAGAGTTAACTGATCGAAGATTATATCTAGATATTGTTCTTATGTTTAGGTCAACTTAGTCACTTGGAGAAGCAAAAAGCAAGCAATTATATTAAGAAGTAGTGTAGAAGCTGAATATCAAATAATGAATTTCGGAATATATGAACTCAAAGTTCATTCAAAATGCTTCATGACAATCAATATAGCAAAGAATTCCATGCCACATGATAAAATAAAGCACATTAAGATAGATTGCAAGTTGATATCTTTAAAGGTCAACAATAATACATGTGGACTAAAATATGTTTCATCATGCTAGTCGAAGCCTGCCAAAATAAATTACTTGACTCTTCTAACTCTAACTTGATCAAGAAATAGTGGAACTAGATCGAAAAAAAAAGATCTATGAATTACTTTCTCAATGTCAATAAAAAAATAAATAAAATGGGAGGTTTTGGTATTGGAATGAAATCATAAATAAAACAATAAAAATAAATAAAACAAACAATTTACAAGATTTTACAATCCAATGGTTTAGTTTAATCCAATTGTAATATTGATCATAGACTAACATAATTAATTTATTTTTCTCGAATTCAAGAAATTAGTGTACCTATTTGGAAAAGACACAATAAGTAATTTTTCACCTATTTTATTGATTCTCATCTAGTATCAAAACCAAACATTATTATTCAATCAATTGAGTACAATAGCATTCTATATCAACTAAATAATAGCATTAAAACAAGTGAGAACGACTAAACCAAAATCAATACCCAGAGAAGTACAAATTAATTAATTTTGTTTATTTATTTTCCCACGATCTATCGTCCAAGCTATGTAATTTCCCAATCACACACACATGAGCGAACCCCTTGCTACAATTTACAATTTCGGAATAACATTGTATCACAAAATCATGTATAGCACAAATTAATTGATAATAAACTAAGGTATCATTTAATTTATCAAAAATCAACAACAAATAAAAATAAGAAACCAATTAATAATCCTTGAAATCAAAACAAATATTTGATTTTGTCCAAAGCATCACAACACTACACTTGAATAAAAAAAAAAATCTTGAACTACAATAAATAAAAAAAAACTAACAAAACATGATAGAAAAACAAAAAATAAAATAAAGAAAAGCAAACCAAAGGCCTCGAGCTTCTTTCTTCTTGTTAGAGATATTTAATATAATCTATTTAATGTTACAAGTGGTTAATTTTTTTGTTAGACTTTTTATTTTATTTTCATTAGTGTACTATAAACTGTACTACAAATAGACTTGGCTATTATTAATAAAGTAACTTTTTCTCAGTATTCAGATAATGTACATGGTTTCAGATGGTGTACATGGTATCAGAGCCTTTTTAGTGATTCACGTCCAAATTGATCCAAAATTAGTACCTTTTCTTTCTCTTTCTTGCACGC
Source organism: Cyclanthera cordifolia (assembly GCA_037832605.1). Lineage (NCBI taxonomy): Eukaryota > Viridiplantae > Streptophyta > Magnoliopsida > Cucurbitales > Cucurbitaceae > Cyclanthera > Cyclanthera cordifolia. Next base: position 2,741 of record JBBMEG010039302.1, on the reverse strand, counting down.
AACCGCCTTTCTCCTGGTTTCTTTCTCCTTCTCGATTATTTCTTCGTTCTTTTCTCTATTTCTTCTTTTTTTACAGTTCCATGGCTACAACATCTACCTTTTCAACTACATCTATACACCTTTTGACAAACATTTGCAATCTCATCTCGGTGCGATTAGACTCCTCAAATTATTTACTATGGCGTTTTCAAATCTTACCACTGTTAAAATCGCACAAGTTGTATGTTCATATTGATGGAACGATACATGCGCCAAATACAACTATTCAACTTGAAGGATCTCGTACAAAGGACGAAGAGGTTGAAAATCCAGCCTTTGGATCTTGGTTTGAAAAAGACCAGGCTCTTATAACTCTGTTAAACGCTACTTAGCAAAAGAATTGTGGGAAACCCTAGAAAAGCATTATTCATTAGCTTCACAGTCTCATATCATAGGCCTTAAATCTGAATTACAAACAGTTTCAAAGAAACAAGGTGAGTCAATTGATCTTTATTTTCAACGCATCAAGAATCTTTTCATCAATTAGCATTTGTTGGAGTTCAGATTGATTCAGAAGTTCTTGTTATCTATATGGTCAATGGTCTTCCGGACGCATATAACATGTTCAAAACATCTTTGCGAACAAGAAGTCAGAGTATCTCTATTGAGGAATTACATATACTTCTTAAAAGTGAGGAGTCAATTATGGAAGAATAAACCAAGAAAGAGGTTGCTACCTTAGCCATGGCTGCAAATCTTGGTCAATCAAACCGTGGAAATTGGCGAGGTTCTAATAAAGGGCGCGGCCGTTTCAATGGAAATCGTGGAAGAGGAAATCACCAGCAACAACAACAATCAGTTTCTAATCCAAGAACACCTCAAAATATTACATCCTACTCTACAGCTTCTTCTTCCATTGCAAATGATTCTTCAACAGAAGTTGTACCTTGTCAAATTTGTCACAAATATGGTCATCAAGCTCTCGACTGCTATAATAGGATGAACTTTTCATATCAAAGGTGTCTTCCTCCACAAAAACTAGCAGCAATGGCTGCATATTCCTCAACCATAAATGCTTCTACGTATCATGACAATACCTCTAAAAATACTCATGAAGTATGGTTGTCTGATTCTGGCTGCAATGCCATCTTACGGCTGATCTTGGTCATTTACAACAAACTAGTGCCTATGCCGGTGATGATTCAGTGTTTGTTGGTAATGGTAATTCTCTTCCAATCTCACATCAAGGCACTGGTATTCTTTCTAGTCCTACTCACTCCTTTGTTCTATTTCAATTGTTTTGTGTTCCTAATATTTCTTCCAATCTTTTATCTTTTCATAAACTGTGTGAAGATAATAACTGCTGCTTTATTTTTTATGCAAACTTTTTTTATATTCAGGACAAAGTAACAAATAAAAACTTATACTATGGACCGAGTGTGAATGGATTGTATCCGATATGTGCTACTCCATCTCAAGAAAAATTGTTCAAGGCCCATCCTGCAGTGATTGTTTCTTCTTTTAATTGGCATGCTAGATTAGGACATCCTATTCTAAGGAAAGCTCTTAGTTCATTTCATTTTCCTCTAAAAATAGAAAAACGCATATGTACAAATTGTTTTGCTGGTAATATGACTAAACAAGTGTTCTATGATTCTACATCAGTTACATATAAACCTTTTGAACTACTACATAGTGATGTGTGGGGTCCAACTCCAGAAGTTTCAATAAATGGACAACGTTAGTATCTCTCTATAATAGACGATTTTTCTCGATATTGTTGGATTTTTCCATTAGAATATAAATCTGATGTTACCTTGACTATAAAAAATTTCATTGCTTACATTGAAACATTCTTTTCTAGTAAAGTTAAACGGTTTAGAAGTGATGGAGGAGAGTTCATTAACAATTGTTTAAAAGAATTTTTTGTATCTAAAGGTATTGTTCATGAAAATTCTTATCCACATACACCTGAACAAAATGGTTTGGCAGAAAGGAAGCATAGGCATATCTTAGATGATACATCTCTTTCCTTGATTAATGCATCAAAAGTTCCTCTTAAATATTGGACCTTTGTTTTCCCTACTGCCACATTTCTTATCAACAAGTCACCTACACAAGTTTTAAATAACAAATCTCCTTTTGAGTGTTTATATGGACAAGTACCTGATTATTCTTTTCTATGCACTTTTGGATGTTCTTGTTTTCCTCTATTGATACCGTACAATTCTCATAAACTTCAGCCTCGAACTCGTGAACATGTTTTTATGGGATATCCTTAAATTATAAAGGTTACCTTTGCTACGATATGCTCAATGAAAAATTTATAATATCCAGACGTGTTACTTTTATTGAAACAAACTTTCCCTTCTCTAAATGTGTTGTTGCTACTGCTTTGGATTCTCGTACTACTTCTATTTTTATTCCTCCTAAGTTCTGATGAATTGGTGACTTCTGAAAATTCTAATCTTCATGTAGAATCTTATTTTTCCCAAAGTACAGATATGTCTTCTTCTGCTAGTCTACTACAACATAAGGATGATATGCTACCTACAGCTAGTATTTCACATATTGATTCAATCCAACAATCAAGCCAGTCTAATGTTATTACAACTGCTCCTAATTTACATTCAATGCAAACCAGATCAAAATCAGGGATTTCGAAGAAAAAGGTATTTCTTGCTCAAAGTGTAAATCCTTCAACTGCTTTCGAACCTACATCCTTCACCCAAGCATCCAAAAGTGTTACATGGAAAAATGCA
>JBBMEG010039291.1:0-19756 GCA_037832605.1 Cyclanthera cordifolia | reverse complement strand
TAAAAGCATGATGAAAAAGGGGTGTCAAGGTCCATGCGGCCATGTGCAACACGCACTGGACAAGCATGACCGTGACAGCGGGCACACATATCATCTTTTCTCTCCCAGGTGGCTTCTTCAACTGATTGACTTCTCCACAAGACCTTGACCAGACTGATCTCACTATTCCTCAAAACTTTATTATCTATGTCTAGTATCTGAGTCGGCTTTTCCTCAAAGCTCAGATCCTCATTCAATTATAAAAGCTCGTGATCAATGATATGGGTAGGATCATGCACATAACTCCTGAGCATCAAACATGAAAAACATTGTGCACGTTGGGCGTGGAAAGAGAAAAAGCTAAACAATACGCCACTGCTCCAATCCTCTCAAGGATCTCAAAAGGTCCAACGAACCTTAGACTAAGTTTCCCCTTAGTCCCAAATCTCAGAATACCCCTCATGGGTGAGACTTTGAGGAAAACGTGATTTCCCACTTCAAACTCCAAATCTCAGTGCCTGATATCTGCATAACTTTTTGTCATCTTTGTGTGGTAAGCATTCTTGCACGAATCATCTGAACCGCGTCAGTAGTCAACTGCAACAACTCAAGATCCAATAATTTTCTCTCTTCTACCACCTCCAAGAATGCAAGAGATCTGCAACGCTTGACATACAAAGCCTCAAAATAAGTCATCTCAATAGTAGACTGGTAGTTATTATTTTCTGCAAACTCCATCAAGTACAACCACTGATCCCAACTGCCTGGGATGTCAAGCACACAGGCTCTCAACATATCCCCAAAATCTGGTTGACTATCTCAATCTGACCATCGGTCTGAGGATGAAATGCAATACTGAACTTACGTAGAGTCCCTAGATCTTCCTAAAGCCCTTCCAGAAGAGCAAAGTGAATCGAACGTCTATATCTAAAACAATACTTATTGGAATTCTATGATAACGTACAATTTCTTTCAAGTGCAACAAAATCTATTTCACAACAGAGTAATCTAGTGCTCTCGGTATAAAATGAGCATACTTCGTAAGTCAATCCAAATTACCTATATCACGATGAAAACTCTCAGCGTCCTAGGGAAACCCGATATAAAAACCCATAAAGACTTCCTCCTACTTCCACTCTGGAATACTCAAAGGTTGCAACAATCCTAGTGGTTTATGTCTCGACGCTTTTACCTGATGGCAAGACAAACTTTTACTAATATACTCTGCTATATCTCGTTTCATATTACTCCACCAAAAACTGTATTTTAGGTCTTGGTACCTCCGCCAAGAAAACGGTAAACTGTGAGCGTCAGACAATAACTCTACCCTGATCTCGGCATCAACAGGAATCACAAACCTCTGGCTGAACTATAACCCACTATTCGATGTCACTGACCAGTCACTACCCTCCTCGGCATGTGTCCTACCAAACAAAACTGTCAAACCCTGGTCTCTCTGTTGAATCTCCACAATCCTCAGTCTCAATGAAGACTAAATTATTAACCGTGCTAATTGCGTTGTGGCCTCTCTAACAAGTGCAATCCATACTTCGCTCATCTCTCTCTACAAATGAGCCTGAGTAACAAACAAATCTGCTGAGTGTGAGTTTTTTCTACTCAGGGCGTCTACCACAACATTGGCTTTACCTGGATGGTAGAGGATCTCAAAGTCGTAATCTTTCACCAATTCCAACCATTGGCATTGTTTCATATTTAATTCCTTCAAAGTAAAGAAATACTTTAAGCTCATATAGTTAGTGAAAATTGGGATCATTTCTCCATACAGATAATGCCTCCAAAGCTTGAGTGCAAAAACCACCGCTGCCAACTCCGGGTCATGAGTTGGATAATTATGCTCGTAAGTCTTAAGCTGTCTTGAAGCATAAGCTATAACCTTTCCTTTTTTGCATCAGAACAGCACCAAGTCCCTTTTTAGAGGCATCACAAAACACCACAAAATCACCTGATCCTTCTAGACAGCTAACACAGAAGTAGTAGTCAAACGTCTCTTTAGCTCCTGAAAACACTTCTCACATTCCTCAGTCCAAATAAACACTTGCCCCTTTCAAGTCAATTGATTCATAGGTCGTGCTAACTTTGATATATTTGCTACAAATCACTTGTACACACTAGCTAACCCTTGAAAAATCCTCACTTCTACAACTGAAGTAGGACTACACCAATTGCTCACTGCCTCAATCTTAATAGGATCCATCGAAATGCCCTTGCTTAAAAGAACATGCTAAAGAAGGCAACTTCATTCAGCCAAAACTCGCACTTAGAAAATTTTTGCATCCAACTTGTTATGTCTAAGCACCGACAAAACTTTCCTTAAATGTTCCTCTTCGTCGAACTGGGTCTTAGAATTGATCAAGATGTCGTCAACAAATACTATTACAAACTTATCCAAGAACTCCTTGAACACTTTATCCATCATATCCATAAACGTTGCAGGTGCATTAGTCAAACCAAATGACATTACAACAAACTTATAGTGTCCATAACGAGATCTAAATGTTGTCTCAGGAATGTCCTCTCTAATCCTCAACTAATGATAACCAGATCGCAAATCTATCTTGGAGAACACGGAACCTCCTTGGAGCTGGTCAAAAAAATCATCAATTCTAGGCAACGGATATCTATTATTCACAGTCACCTTGTCCAGCTCTCGGTAATTAATACACAACCCCATCGAACCATCTTTATTTTTACAAACAATATAAGAGCTCTCCAAGACAACACACTAAGTCTAATAAATTTTTTGTCAATCAACTCCTGCAACTAGACCTTCTGTTTCTTCAATTCTGCTGTAGCAACCCCAATAACTCGTATGAAAATACGCCACCACCGACTATCAGCACTACATCAACCCCAGGCTTCACTGGATAACAGCTTACTGCCTTAAAAAACAAAATGATCTTTACGCATTCCCGAGACTTCCGTCCCTTAAACCTGAAGATAGGTATCAAAGGCAGACTAAAAATAACTTCTTTTTGGTGACACTCAATCATGGTGTGGTTTCTCAGATAGTCATTCCATACCAATTATTACATTGAATTCACTCATAGGTAATACTATGAGTGTAATGTCTAGAATAATATCATCTATAACCAGCTTGCAGGTCTTGGCCTTTTCACAAGATGTCATACTCACTCCAATTAGAGTGACTATTACTAACTCGAACCCAAGGGTTACAACTCAAAACCAGCAAAGGATAGGAAATATGCGAATATGAATGAAATTGATAAATCGAAATCAACTAATACAAACGCAAAATGACCAAGCATAGGTAAAGTACATGTGGCAGTATTGCCACTAGCATCAGCCTCTTGTCGGGTAATTGCAAAGACTCTGCTTTTCTACTGCGTTAATCAAGTTGTGGGCTTGTTAGCTACTTGAGGTACCCCAGTTCTTTGCAAAATGACCCAGCTTACCACACTCGTGACAAGATCTGGGTCCGGCATTACACTTTCTCTTATGCTTCTTGCCACACTGACTACAATATTGTAATGCCTGAGGCTTTGCTCTCGACTGCTAATATGCAGGTCTAGGCTGCTAAAAATCAGATTAGGGTTGTTGTTGTTCAGGTCGGCAACTGCACTAGCGGTCAAAGGAGAAACTGCGTTGCTCAGATCTATGACCACTCTACTCATATCTAGGTTTGCTCAGCTCTGGTCCCTAACCCTTAACCTGATCTTGGTGGCTGTAGGGTTTCTTGTGATAATGATCACTATGCCCAAATGTTCTGTAGGACTGTTCCGCTTGTAACCTTGATGGTGTCGATCAGTAGAAAATCTCTGTCCCTCAAACTTTCTTTTTAACGTCTTGTCCAGGTTAACACAGTCTCTGAACGCGGTAGGCTTATGAGGCAGAAGATCCCCCTGCAGTCCCTTGTAAACCATTCAAGTACCTTATCTTTTTCTTGTTGATTAGGATCGTTTCTTCAGCAAAATGGGCCAGCTTATTGAATCTCAACTCATACTTAGCCATCGTATCCTGACCCTGTTTAATACTGGTTAACTTGTTAATCCGGTCCTACCTGTCTACATAGAAGGTTGTCTTGAACTGTTTCCTATCCATAGTCCCATCAACAGATGACCTCCCACTGCGTGAATTTAGGGTATAGATGATGGTCGGTGCCCGCCATCTATACTAAAAGATGGCGGATATGTTCCTGTCATCTATTCAAGCGACATCTTATGTTCAAATGGCAGGCACAAGAGATGGGGGTCAATGCCCTCCATCTATTGTGCCAGCCATCTTTTCTGCAAGCTATCTATTGTGACAACCATCTTTTCTGTCAATCATCTTTTTTGCTAGCCATCTATTATGCCCGCCATCTATTGTGCAAGTCATCTATTGTGCCTGTCATCTATTATATCCTCATTTATTGTTCAAAAAAATCCTTGCCTCGTCATATGCCCCGATCATAACATCTATTGTGCCCGACATCTAAAACTATTTTGTCTTAGGAAAAAAAAGTTTGTTACATTTTCCTTTATGGCAAATCCTCCAAACTTTCAAACTAAATTCTCCAACTTTAAAAACTTCATTTTCCAACCTACACAAATCTTATTCTTCACCTTCAAAACGTAAAATCTTTTTAACCTTCTTAACACCTAACTCATTTAAAGCTTAAACTAATTGTAACTCTAAATATGCATCACCCTTCTTTCAACCCTTAATCTATACTCTATAAAAACTAAAACTTTTTCTTCAAAATTTCGGCAGCATAACAACTGTATATTATTATTCTCAAAACCTGTTATCTTTACAAATCAATTCTAATAGCAAAATGACATCAAAATAATCACAATGGGACTTCGTCCCACCAGAATCTATTCTTAATGTACATAATCTTATCTTTTTACATAATCATATCAGTTAAGCAATTGAGCAACTACTACTTTATAATTAGTAAATGACTACTTATGTAGCTTGGCCACTTCAATCTGACAACGTCAATATCTTCTTGCGTGTAGTTATTTAGGGTGTTGAGCTACAAATATTGAGATACATACCAGTTTCTTGATATGTGTATTGGTATTGGTGATAATCTCGCATATATACAACTGAACATAGAATCCACCCTCTAGTGACCCTGATTCATGAGGGCACTACAAGTATAATTTCGATTATCATTAGTTTAACAAATTTCACTTATGAAAAAATATATGAAATAAAAAATGTTGGAATCTACTTTACCTTCACACATTTTCATATCAGTGGAGTTTGAGTGAGCGAGTGTTTTATTTTCACATTCGATATGCACTAACAAAGTGTACAAGATTCCATATTAGGATAATAAAACAATACTCATTGAATATTATATTATAACATTTTTATATAAAAACTTGCGTATTTACAAGTTTTTGCAAATCTTTAATATCTATCTCCTTATAATTTAGAGAATTTAGGACATACACTGTATTCTCTAAAGGAAGAATGACTACCAAAATCTAGTGTCGTCTGCGATATTTAAACAAACATGTTTATCAACCATTTATGTAAATTAAAAAGAAATTATATTTTTACAAAAATTAAATTAACAAACCATACCTGGTATTATAAGGAAATATTATTCTCTGATTCATCTTCTTCATCATGCTCAACCTATTTGCCAAATTCAAACAACTTTCTTCAGTATAGTCTCATCGTATGATTTTCATATGGACCTGAAAGTGGATTTATTAAATATTATTGATAAGAAACATAGAAATTAATTAATAATTATTAAATAAATTGTGTTACTTACACTATTTATGTCAATATGGCATAATAGCCAATTTCGTTCATCTCCATATATTAGATGATGTTGTCACGATCAAAAATGTAAAATTGTTCAAACCCGAACAAGTTTGGCAGTGTGGGAATTTGTAATATCTCTTTTGCGTCCATGTTCCTTAGTGCATAACCATACACTGATTTCAACAATGTGGGGAGCATTGTTCCGTATAATTGTTGTGAATATTAGGACTCTACTGACAAAACCTTCTTACCTTTATTTGATACAAAAGCTATGACAGATCTTTCTTCGAATGGTCCTTCTTCGAATGATGAGACTTAGAATGTTGTGATAAAAGTTATACGTATTATGCATGTGAGATAAAAATATATAATTCTAAAATATACATCTATACCTTTTTTGGTGCAATTGAGGTTATCGCCTACGCACGAGGCCATGGAACGAATGTGTTGATGGCTTGTTCGAGGAATTGCAATTCTCGCTCAAAGGAATAGGCAGGTCCAAATTTTCATTGTCATGTACAATCATATCAACCATCACCCACACGTTGTACTTCCCAAGCGGCATGCCATGTATTTTTGTAAATGCACCTTATGATTCATACATTGTGGCTATTGCAAAAATTTATCTATGGATTGAAGGGCAAGTTGACATATCATATCCTTTCAAAAAGACAATAATTAATTACGTATATATTAATACATACATACACTTAAATTAGATAATATATTAAACTTACCTCTTCTAAATCAGTGATAATCTCTTGGACTGACACTCTCACATCCTCTCTGACGCCAACTTCGGTATCATCTCTGACGCCAACTTCGGCATCATCTCCGACTCTAACTTCAGCATCATCGCTGACTCTAACTTCGGCATCATCTCCAACGTCATTTTCTCCCACTACTTGGACACCATGTCCATGCATCATAGAGATATTAATGCTAACATTTGCAGTTTTCAATCGTTGAGCACTTTCATCATCGACATTTGTAGTACTTCGACGACCGTATTTGAAGTATAGGGATGAGATAATAAATTCACCCATTCCTCTACCACGCCCTCGATGCTCCACCGTGCCCAATGCATCAGTTAAAACATCTACTCCCATATGTAACTAATGAAGATTATCCTGTAACCAAACAATATTTTATTAAATTGTATATTAAATGCGAAAAACTAAGTACTATAATAATCATGAAAGTAACACTTACAATTCGATTACACCTTTCAATAGTGTCTGGGTCTATAATCTTTTTGTTTTAAATTTTCGGGCTTCCATCCATAGTGTTGAGCGATATGATGGATCAATAGTATCATTTAGGGTCTATGGTAAAATCCACATCACGTTAGAGTATATGAAATGAGTACCAATAAGAATATAGATAAAACTTAAGAGACTAGAATTACTGTTACTTACTAACTCTACAGTCAACTTAGCATATCCCTTACTAACTTTACAACCAACTTAGCATATCCCTTCATTGATATACGGTGGGGACATTTAAGACGGGATTGCTTCTCTGATCCTTCTTCACTTTTTTTCTGTATGTATGACATATATGCAAATATTAGTCGTTTTTCATTACTATAAAAACAAAAATATGCTTAAGTACCTTAAATGTTCAGACAATCGGTCATAACAAAATAATCTCATTGATCTTTTGGGATGAACTCATATAAATGAGCGGTGATGCAAGAAGCTCGGGACGTTTATTCTGATATTTCTTGATGTGTTTCGTAAGATTGTATCTAAGCGTCCTGAATTTCTTCGACGTCGATAACATAATCATGTGGCTGGATCTAGGATCGAACACAAACGAAACCTGAAGACAATAAAAATGTAGATTAGTAATACATTATATCTAATGTATATTTATATGACTATGGCTAATATAGTATTCAAGTTTTACCTCTAGGTTGTCCTATATTTTTTCTTTCGGGTCGTTAGGGACATCTTTCTTCCAATCACTACATGTTAGAGGTATAGATTGTCTAACAAGAGTTCTGATGTAACTTTGTAATTTACTACCATTCTCAACAATTTCCTGACCCTCGTGATTATACTGACTAATGAGGCGTTCACCAGACAACCTAGCCTATACAAGCTCATGCATTATTGTGATGCCTCTAGTAGATTGGTTCTGACGAACAAAAGTGCTCTCCTCGTGGATGTCATCACTCTCGGAGTCAGACATAATATGAATCTGCACAAGAAAGAATGTATGTAAAAATTACGATAATATAAAAAAGAATATAAGTAATTAAAACAACATAACACAAACATATTTATTAAGTCATATACCCTGAAAATCACTTCTAATGTATATGGACGAGTCATCATCAACAATAACGGACAACATTTGTCTAACATCATAACCACAATCTTCACTAATATCAACTACATCATTATCGTTTTCTTCTACTATTCTCTGAGAAGGAGTTAAAACCACATACCAATTAGAATTAAGTGGATCTTTAATGTAAAACACTTGCTTCGCTTGAGTGGCCAGTATGAAAGAGTCAGATTTATGACCAATTCGATTAAGATCTACGTCGTAAATCCAATGTCGTCTAACTTAAGTCCTCAATTGTTATCCACCCAATCACATTTGAATAAGACAACTGTAAAACTATAATAATCAAGCTCCCAAATTTCTTGAATTACACAAAAAAAGTCATATCTGATGTAATTGGATTTTTGTCTTTAGAACTGCTTACTTGCATAGTTTGAGCTGTTATCATGACTCCACTGTTTTGCACGCTTTTATTATCATCATGTTTCTTTGTGTGATATTGAATACCATTAACCATGTACCCATTATAAGTGTTAACTTCTGAACGTGGTTCATGTACTATCCATCTTAATGTAGATGATACACAATTGCTCCTAACTTCTAAAGCGAGTCCTTCTCGATCACGCAACAAACTACTAAATTTACAATTATGCTCATCTTGAAGACGTTTTTTATTCTTCGACCTTGTAGGATTCAATCTAGACAACATTTCCATATGCTGATCCACATATGGAATCACTTCATCTATGTTATGAAGTACGTAGAGATGAGTTTGATCAATCATATCTCTAATAGGTTTTATATAATCAACGGTAGACAGCGGCAATCAATGGTCAGACACGTCATACTTTTCGATGAGCGCAACCCAACTGATTCAATTCCTTGTAAAAATTCATAACAAAACTCTATCGACTTTTCTACAATGTAATTCTCTCTAATGCATCCCTCTGGTCAACTTCTATTACGAAGATAACCTTTTAGAACTTTCGTATATCTATCAAAAGGATACATCCACCTCAAATAAATTGGTCAACAAATTTCTATTTCCTTTACAAGATGAACCACAAGGTATACCATTGTTGTGAAAAACGACGGTGGAAAATATTTTTCTAATAAACATAAAGTGACCACTACATCTTCTTGTAATCCCTTCAATTTGGTTGAATCAATCATCTTACTACATATAGCATTAAAGAAGAAACAAATTCGAATAATTGCTTATCTAACATGTTTAGGCAGAACGCCGTGAAATGCTACAGGTAGAAGTTGTTGCATCAATACCTGATGATATTGCGATTTAAGGCAGTAAAGTTTCAAATTAGTCAGGGACTCTAATTTGCTTATCTTTGATGAATAACTCTCAGGCACTTTAGTATCAGCTAATGTTGTACATATTTTCAGTTTTTCATTTCGAGTCAGTGTGTAACATGCTGAAGGTAAGAATATTCTTTTCCCTATCATTTCTGGAGTCAATTCAGTTCTGATGTTTAATTCAACCAAATCCTGACGTATTTTTAATCCATCCTTTGTTTTCCCTGGAATATCAAGAAGAGTTCTAATGATATTTGAACATACATTCTTCTCGATATACATTACATCAGAGCAATGTCGCAACGAAGATGTTTCCTATACTCCAATTCTAAAAAAAATGGTTTTTTCTTCCTATAAGAGTTATCACAATTGGGGCCTTTTCTGAGTTTTCTCTTGCCATACGTAAATTAAATAGCACTTATTTGTGCAAGAATATCTTCACCATTTAAGGGTTCATGTGCTATTTCAAATTGTTGTTCTCCGTTGAATTTTTTTTTTTTTTGTCTGCTATATGGATCCCCCATTGGTAAGTATTTTCGATGTCCGAGATACGCCATCATTTTACCTTTTGGTAAATAAATAGATGTTGTTTTGTCTTACCTCAGGCTTCAAAAACTAATTTCTACTAGAATTGGTCAACAAATTTCATAAGAGACAAATTAAAAACTAAAAAAAAATGAAATAAATTAACTATATAAAATTACAATACCTTATCAACTTGAGCTTTCCTAAAGAGAAAGTTGAAAATGGAAATGAGTACTCCAAGCTTGAAGCTCAAACAAGATAATAATGGAGGCTTGAAACTAGGAGAAAAATAGTCGAATGGGTGATGCTCTCAGAAAACTCAAAGCTCGGGTGAACAAGGACGAAGCTCGAACAAGAAATGGTGAACGGTTAAGTGGGCGGTGAACAGTGAAGAAATGGGTGGTGAACGGTGAAACTTGAAGCTTGGCGCTCGTGTTTACAGTGAAAAATGGAGAAGAAAAGAGGAAGAAATAGGGAAATATTGGATTTCGGATGAAATTGGACGGAGAAAATAAGGGGTAGGCAGGTTTCGAGTGAAATTGGGCGAAGAAAATAAGGGTAGAAGGGAAAAAAAAGATGGCGGGCCTTATAGATGGCGAGCGGCCCACATCTTTTCTAAATTCATTTAAAAAAACACATGTCGGGCCTTATAGATGGCGAGCTGTCTACCATTAATAAATAAACATTGCGGCTTTTATTGATGGCGGGCAGCCCGCCATCTATTTTCCGAGCGCCATGAAACATCTGTGTTTTTTAAATTATATTTTCCTAACCTGCCATCTATACTCAAAATTGTTGTAGTGTCAGCTTAAATTCAGTTTTATACCAAGCTTTTGTCTGACCATGCATCACAAAGGCAGCGCACCTCACCATTTGATTTTCAAGGCACTTCATATGATCAAATACGTTTACAATGTGATCTATCCAGCCATCAGCCACTATCGGATCCATAGAAAACCCGTCGAACTTCTTATGATCAAAATTCTTGAAATCCTTAATTATACTAGTGTTATCAAAAACACCCATGCACAGTTCTAGTGGCAACTAGCTTAAGCGGGGTAAGATTCGGCGTACGTATCTGTACAATTGCTACTACTACCAATACTGCAGTTGTATCAACTCCAGGTGCTGCAGTGGTACGCTCTTGATGGTGAGTGCGACCCACTGAGGCTAAGCTAACCTCAGCTACTTCCCTCTGATGGGCATTCTCTCTCTGTGTTGCTGCTTGAATTGCTGGAAAAACTCCCTGGATAGCACCTTGAATCATCATCTGAATGGGTGTTAAAGCCTCGATGCTCAGTCCAGGAACTGCTGACATCTCAACCTAAGGGGCTGCTAGCGAATCAACCCTTTGATTCGTCTTCCTAGTCTTTCTAAGGATAGCTGGATATCCAGCTCCTCGACATCTACTTCGACCAGTTCGACTTGCAGAACTACGGGTAACTCGCTCAGACATTGTCGATAGCTACAAGGAAACTCAATCTCTCAGTCCCTCCCCATCTAAAAATTCTAATAAGTATTAGAAATAGTACACATCATCGCAAAGCACAACTTGGTATAATACATCATACACAGCATGGATAACATCATATCATTTATAGCATAACGTGGCAGTATATCCAGCAACATATACAACATGTCAAAATTTTCAGTTTTAACTATTCATACTTAAAATCTTACTACATCGGGTTATCTGGTGATGATCGACAGGTGAAGACCATATAGTTCAACGACTCTCGATCTGATACCAACTATAAAGGCCCAATCCTAACAAGGATCTCATCTAGGCCTTTACCCTAGATGCAATAGTATAACAACCTTTAAAACTAAGACATGTGAAATACATGCTTTATTTTAACACAAATCATCAAACAGTTAGTAAAATCAACGAAAACAGGGTACCTGGTTCTTAAAACTATCCAATGAAGAAAGAAAGCAATAAGAACACATGTTTCCAAGAAATCCGTAAATAATATGAAATCAAGTGTTGAAAACAAATAAAGAACTATACAAGCATGTAGTCTCTGCAGCACCAGATCAACCATCCTGATAAAGCTCATGCGTACCTGTAGATACCTACAGAGAATAGGGGTGATTATTAAACCTAGTAAGGATCCCTAACTTGATATCAGTATAAGCATGAACATGATAATTAAGATGCAAGCACATGATATCAATGATGCATGTAATGAGTGGATACGTCGGGGCAACCCAAATGGGCTAATGTTGTCTCGGGTCTTCAGTAGATAGTATTTACAATGTCGGGGCAACCCTTTTCGAGATCTGTCTTCCCAGATCTTCAATGGATAGTGAGATTATCAAGGCAACCCTTTTTGGGATCTACCTTCCCAAGTCTTCAATATGTAGTAGTATGTAGGCTTGTAAATGTTTGCATTAACAATAAGGATGGATGCATCATACTTTTATCAGATCAACAAGAGCAACATATGTAACATGTTAGCCTAGCATCAGTCTCTAGTACAGGTCACATGAAGTATCAGTCATGACAAGACATATTTAAATGGTAAACATAGTAATTAACATGCAGGGAAATCAGTCACAAAAATCAAGTAAATGCACCCGAATAACCCTAGACATGCTCACTAATTACCCATAAGAACCCAAGTTAAGGATGGATTCCTTTTACCTTTACCGATTTCCATTAATTAATCCCCGAAGCGCTCGAACCGCGAGTCCTAGAAGCTTTCCCAACTTTAACTGGCATAAACAGCGTCAATGAGTCAGAATTAGCACCTAAGACTACCAAAAATGGACTGAGAGCATCAAAAATACCCAAAATTGACTACCTTAAATTTTTGGCGACCAGCAACGGTGCATGAGTCTCACGCGGAGAGAACGAACACTACACGCTCGGGACACGTGGTGTGTACGAACTGGCTAGAATCAGGCTCGAAATGCGCTGATGAGTGGTTGGAACATGAGTCAGGTTTGGTCACACCAAGCCAGGTTCGGACTTACTAGATTTCCTCGAGAATGGGCATGACTGCGAGGTCGCGCTCAAAGAGATGCTGAAACGAGCTGAGGGCGCATGTCGACAGAGTCTGACACGGTGGTTGTCGGGTCTGTCGCTGCAGTGGCTGTTGGTGCAGAAACCCTCAACTTTTGATTGGTTGCGAACTCCAAGCTAGTGGGGGCGAGTCACTGCTCGACACGCAACGTCCAGCAATAAGTCCTCAGTGGCTGTGGCGGCGCACATGGGGACAAGACCTACTGTTGGGCAGAAAATGACTGCGTGTAAGAAATCACTGAAAACGAGAGGGACACAATGATTGGTCAGCGGCTGCAATGATTTTACCTAAAAAGAGTTGTTTTGTCTTTATATATAAGTCCAAACAACCATAGAAAATTACCAAAATGCCCTTGGGTAAATTTAGCAGTTTTAGCCTTTTTTTCTTAATTCCAACTTTACCCATCTTCGATTTAAATTCATATAAGTCCTTTTAAGTCAAAATTAAATTGAAATAAATTCCTGAGAGTCCCGATAATTCCAAAACTAACCTTTAGTTTGCAGGGGAGGTGAATCCGGTCTATTACAGGCTATGCATTATTTCAAAACCTAGAGTTCTTTTTATCAATGAAAAAAAATCATATTAATCTCATACTTATTTATAATTTAAAAATTCTTAATATTATGAACAAAAATAGTTATTTTAATTAATAAATTATAAAGTTGGTCTTAGTAAAAAAAGATAAATTTCTATTTCTATAATTTTAAAAATTAGGATTTTGTTCACACAATTTAAAGAAAGAGCAAATTGAGTTCATATGATTTGGAGAAAGTTAAGTTATCCTTTATAATTTAAAAAATTGATTTAGTCATTTTACCAAATCTAAAAAATAGTCACTGTATCTATAATTGTTAACAAATTAAATAAATAAAAATTAATTATTCAGGTGTCAATAATGAAAGAGTAAGCTAAGTGTTAAGATCAACCTTGATGGTTGTACGACGTGACCCCACTTTTGCAGAGAAAAGAAAAGGTGTTATGACAATGGCACCCATGAAGCTTGGTGCATCATCAAACATGTGCATTAAAGCATTGCCAAGTTGACTCGTCAATATAAGGTCAAGGTTATGCAATCAGCATAGTCAATGTTGCTACTGAGGGCCAAGTGACAACCTCAAAAATCATGCCTCTAGGACAAGTTACGAAGTAAAACTCTATAGTTTAGCTCGTCTATATGAAATAAGTAAGCTTATCAAATTTTATGTCACTTTGACACCAGACGAACGCTCCACGTTGTCATATGTCTTCTCGCCAAAATAACGTGCAAGTCGGACACATAAAAAATGGTCCAAAATGAACCTTAGAGGTAGGCATATGGCTTAAGTGAGCTACCCTCATGGCACTTGCGAGTATCATGACGTGGGCAAGCACTTGCAAGACGAGCGTCTTGGATGTTTCCTCGAAATTGGTTCTCGAGGACAGTATCATACAGATCAAGTGTGTTGAAATTGTGTCATTTCTCGTGGATAGATGTTAGACCATATATCGAGTGGTGACCCAAGATGGCAAAATGGCTCAGCACGGGCATGAAAGGGCTTTAACCTCGATTAAGTTCCAAATAGATGGATGTTCAAGTAGACCAAAATATCAACTTACTCCTTGGAAAGAATTCAAGAAGGCATTTTTTAGTGAGCGGTTAAGACGGTGGCACCCCGAGGCTCAAGATGGGCCCAATATGCATCAATGGCTCGATATTCTCGGTTTTGGACAGTTTTTCCTGTCATTCTCCAATTTCCATTATAAAACTCTAAAAGGCTCTAATTTGCAAGTGTATGCTTCTGATTTACGTAATAACATTCCAGTATGTCTCGATAAGTCCCGAAATCACCCATTAAGCCCTAGTTTAGCTACAAAGGATCGTTTTGACCCATTCTGGGTTCAAACAAACCCCAACAAAGTCCTAGAATGATGTTTTAGTCATATGGACATGTTCTAAACAATCATGGATGGAGGAAGAATCGAGTTACGACGTTGCATTGAGATGACCTTGGCCTATTTTAGAGGCGAAGTCGAGCCTTAGGACTTGGCCTAGAGTGGCAAGTGGGCTAGAGTCTAAAAGACAAGTAATACACGTTCGGACGACATGTTTGACCAAGAAGACTTCGTTGTATCCAAGATGAAGCTTGGTTAAGGATGAGAACCTCGCCTAAGGTCCAACGAAGTCACAAAACGTTGCAAGAATTTGGGGGTTAAGTTCCCAAAAAGGCTGGCCATGATTGAAGCGAAAAATCATAGCATTGCCCGAGTCGAAAAGTACAACCGTGAAACTAAACATATATGTGCATAATGACTAAAATTTACATGTGAATCCCCCAATCAACAAAATTTAAAAAAAAATAAAACTCTTTAACTTTCTCTCAAACATAAAACTAAAAACTAAATTCTAATTTTTAATACTACAACTAAAATCCAATTTTCAAAAACTTATAAATTAAATTCTAACAATTAAATCATAGCGACTAGATTCTGACTAGAGATTAAATTTATAATTTACCCACCCTTTCAATCTATTATGATCCAATATCTTATAATAAGCTTGAGTAAGAAAAAAATACCAGGAAATAATGTAGTTAAATCCTGTTATTCTCTTTTTTTTTTCTTTTTTAAAACAAGTTATTGTCAATGATAACAAACAAAAACACCATACGTACAGCATCAGAGTTCTATTTACAAAATATACAAACTTACAAGACCCAGTTTTGCCAACTTGTCTAAAATGTCAAAGGTTCACACAGCTGAAGCTGGTTTCATGAGCCAAGCTGTCTCAAACAATTCCAAAATATCCTCTTCATTTTCTATGCTTCCATTATTGCTTGCCTCTTCTTCATATTCATAGTTCATTACCCTTTCTTCTTCCTTCTCATCCTTCACTTCTGAATTCTCTTCATTTCCTTCTGCCTTTTCCACTGATCCTTTCATTTTAGCCTCATTTTTCTCATCCCTTTTACGACTCTCTACGTGTTTGAATTCTTCTTTACCTTCCATGGTTCTCCTCCTGTAAGTGCCCTTTTCATTTTCCTCCCCATTTGTTTCCATTTTCAGAACTTCTTTTTCAGTGCCAGATTTCATTTTCTCATCCATGTCAGCAACAGATGAAATGGTTCCTTCTAAGCAGCACTTGGATTTATCAGCTGATTCCGATCCATTACGACCCTTATCGTAGTTCATATCAACCAAGATTTCCTTCTCTCTTGTACCATCTCTCCCCCAGTTCATTAAAATGGCTATCGTGAACTTGAGTAAAGATATGGCTTGGGTCACTGCCCATTCAAGGAACAGAACCTGGTTGAAGCAGGGAAACTTGTCAACAGCATCATCAAATTTTGTAGGAAAAGTTTCGATCAGATGAAGAAGGTTGTCGATTTTATCAAAAATGAGTTTGGTTGGAGGAAAAGTTTTCTCCACAATGTTTGCTATTGCGAGTAAACAATCATCAATGAAGGAGAGGAACAATAAGCATTGATATTGCAGGACAAAAATGAAAGGATTCACGAGCTTGGTAACTCGGACAATCTTTCTCGTTGTTGAACCCAGCCGTCCATGAAGATTCTGAGCTCTTGAGCATGTTCTGTGAGCTATGGTCAAAAATGAAACACCACAGGTGTGCAATGGAAGAAGTCTAGAACTCATCCTGTAGATTCAGAAAAAAAAACGCAAGATTTTCTGCGCAATAAACGAGAATGAACAGATAGAGATTAATGTACAAAAAATTCGATGAGATTTCAAATCCCAAGTGCCTCCTCGGTAATAATTTTACTCTCATAGAGAAATTGTGCTTAGCAACAAACTGCTAAGAAAGCATAATGCAATGCTTAAAGAAAGAAAATACGGAAAAAGCAGGCTTTGTATCCGAATCTAATAACTCAAAAAACAAATGTGTTGGTTCTGCAAACAATGATCGGCATACAGGATAACTCGTTAGGTAAGCATCAAATCCCAGCCAAGCCACTAAAAGTAAGATAAAATCGATTCAACCAACTGAAGTCGCAGCTGCTTCCAAATTGTAGTTTATGCGAGTAGAAAAAAGTATCACATCAAAGAATAACAAAACCTGATTTCGTCGATTCGACTATTCTCTTCATTTTCCTTCAAAGAATAAACAAACAAGATTCCTTACCTTTGATTTGTAAAAACCTCGGCGGAAATCTTCAAAGAATTGGAAATCCAGTTAGGTTTCCAAACAAGTATTCATAAGCTTATTGTTTCATCGATTCAACGGATGAAAATGCGGATTGGTGTAAGATGAATTTGCAACCAGGAACCATAATAGAAATGGCGGATTTGCCGTTTAATCTAAACAAACAAACCGTCTCTCACCGAAATTCTCTCCTCTTCGATCTCTCTCACCCTATGTTGGTCGTCTGTGGGTTATAAATTCACCATGTCCAATCAATAATTAAAATGGCCAATGAGAATTTGTTTTGAATTATTCCCATCACAAATTCAATTCATTGTATACCACTGTTATAATCTTCTATTAATTATATCACACTTGAATGGTTAACAATCATTTGAAAAACGGTGAAAGAAAAGTTTGTATTTACTCAAATTCTGTACGTATGATTTCATCTCCTCATAAGAAACCAAGTGAATTCTAATCAAATTCCATAAACAAAAACAAGTATTTGAAAGTTTTTTTTTTTTACTTTCAAATTTTGATTATATTTTTTAAAACACTAGTAAAATGTAGATATCAAAACAATTGATATCATGTCAACGCCTACCAATTGAAGGCTTAAATTTCAAAAACAAATAACATAAAACAAAAGGAGCCTTAAATTTCTGTTTTCAATTTTTGAAATTTAAGCATACAACTACTACTCAACGCATAGTTTGTATTATTTTAATATCTACATTTTATTGTATTTTTAAAAACTAAATAAGAATTTGAAAGATAAAAAATATAGCTTTCAAATACTTTTTATGGAATTTAGCTAGGATTTACATGTTTATCTAAGAACATGAAAATGCATAAAAAATTTAAGAAAATACAAACTTAAATTTCAGAAATTAAATAATTATCAAATAAACTTAAATTAACCAACTAAATATATGGTGGTAAAAAAGATTTGAAATATAATTTAGAATATAAAAAAATTAATTTATAATCAATTAATCAAATTTGTTCTATTTTAATCCTAAATACATTATACTTGGCTATAGTTTAATGGGTACTTGTGAATTTCATTGTTATTATATACCTGATATAAACTTAGATTATACAAATACAAAACCTTTAAAACTCACCTTATACATATATTGTCTTTAACGAATTATAAAATTATAAATGAGAAAACAAAAAGAATTATAGCACTGTCATCGATAAGGTGGAGAGTACTTTAAGCATTCTAAGTAAGGTGAACTACTCTTTTCATTGCCAAATTTAAAATTGAGATCAGATTTCAAGATGGATGAACCCAAAAGAAGCACTCCAAACATTTTTAAGGTAAGATTTTAAGATGAATGTCCACACTTTCTAATACTCTTCATCAAACGATCATAAGTTGCAACAAATAAATCCAATTTGACTAACATTTACGAATCTAGACAAAATAACGATCCAATATTATTGACTTACATCCTTATAAAAAAAAACATGAAGTACCACCCATCTTCGTTTGTAACTCTACATTGTTCTTTTACATCCAAATCAACCTTACGCATATCTAAATCAACCTTACAAATACTTTTAACTATTCTTTCATGAAAAAATTACATTACTCTTTGATCGTCAAGAAAAATATAGGGTGTTGGTAGTGTTATAATTTATTAAAATGGATATGTATTGTTAGAGTTATGTTAGATAGAAATTAATTAATTTGGAGTGGTTTTACTTCTGTTATTTATCTTGTTCAAGGAGCACTTTTTAAATAGTTTTCAACAGTTATCATTGTACTCATTTAGAGTATTTGGAATAATAAGATCTTTTTTAGGATTTATCATGGTACGGTGCCTTTTCACTTGCAACTTCCCTTGCGGAACATGGCATAGCACATTAATTAACTCGATTACTCATATAAACCTAAACAAAATGGGGTCCTTGAACATAAAAGAACAAACACACAGACATCTATAGTTCATTAACCATGTATTAGTTACGTCATTGAATAGTGGTGAGAACAATTTTATTAAGGAAGAAACAAATATAAGAATGTCTTTAAAGGGACTCGAATTTTAATAGAATTTATATAGTGCACTCTCATAAAATTCTATTATGATCAAAATACATAAAAGTCCAATTACAAAAAACAAAAATAAAAACTGAATTGCAATTTATATTTTCAGGTGT
This sequence comes from Cyclanthera cordifolia, assembly GCA_037832605.1. Classification (NCBI taxonomy): domain Eukaryota; kingdom Viridiplantae; phylum Streptophyta; class Magnoliopsida; order Cucurbitales; family Cucurbitaceae; genus Cyclanthera; species Cyclanthera cordifolia. The sequence continues at coordinate 580 of JBBMEG010039291.1, read as the reverse complement.
GTTGCCCTGGACTCCGACTCGCTGACAAGACAACAAAGACTCCAACTAAGTAATTGCAAAATATCAATGTGTTTTTCGATGTAACATAGGTTGATTTCAGTAGCCCTACCATAGGTTAGTAGATCATTCTCCTCGTAATTATTCTAGATGAGGAAGATCAATTCCTACAATATTTGTTCCATCCTCTTTAAGATATCTGCATGATATAAGATAAAGAACAAAATAAAAGAAATTCGAACTCCATGTTGTTTCAAATAATCTTATACAAAATCCCTAGAATTTTTATCCTTCTTCACAATGCATGTATGTAGGAAACATATATAAATTCATACATACATACGTTTCCCCAAATCTCCATAAAGAAAATCTGACGCAGTAATTTTTTAACTGCACGGTCATTTTTTTGTTTTGAAAGAAAACGAAAAATTGCACCGTATCATTAATTTTAAACGTTTAAAAACTCAGCTTACTAGCGCAAAAGAAAATGCACAATAACGGCAATCCAAGCTCAAATAGACCAATAACAAAGGAAAAGGCAAATAGGCCCGATAAGATTTACCTCAAACATTTCAACGCCTGT